>BQKN01064256.1:252245-295724 GCA_022839385.1 Asparagus kiusianus
CAAACCTTTAAACAGTTAGGACCAAAGCCAAAATCCCCTCTCGATTCCTTTCATGAACGAGAGGTCCACAAATTGAGCGATCAAAACTTCCTACAGTTAGGATTGTCTCAAAACTCCCACTTGGTCAAACCTTACTATAGTTAGGACCACAACCAAAATCCCCTCTCGATTCCTCCCATGAACGAGAGGTCCACAAATTGAATAATCAAACCTTACGACAGTTAGGATTATTCAAACCAATCCAGATTCTCTAAGTGGAGATCCTACTTTGAGTTTCTTTTGTACCAGCAGATAGAATATAAAATTCTTCCTCTCCGATTCTGGGTTCATCTCTACCAACAAAAAAAGACCAGGAGATAGAATATAAAATTCTTCCTCTCCAATTCTGGGTTCATCTCTACCAACAAAAAAGAGACCAGGAGATAGAATATAAAATTCTTCCTCTCCAATTTCGGGTTCATCTCTACAAACAAAAAAGAGACAGGAATACTCCAATAGGTACACGAGTATAAACTGTTTCCTTAATTTCAACAGGAAGTTTCTGGAGAATATCATTCAAAATATTCTTAAGAATAACCTGAATACTCCAATAGGTACACGAGTATAAACTGATTCTCTACTATTAATAGGAAATTCCTGGAGAATATTACTCAGAATATTCTTAGGGATAACCTGACAACCTGTGTTCTTATGAAGACTGATACGACAATTAACAATCCCGTATCAATTTAACGACAAAAGCTGAATTCACTAATACAAATTCCAGCTTCGATTCAAGATCTTGACAACGGTCAAGCGATAAACGCGATGCCGGAAGAATCTTAACTATTCTACAAAGCACTGAATAGATTGAGAGACAAAGAGGTCAAGAGTTGAAGCCATCTACGGGTTCTTCTACACGATATACTCAACCAAGCATTGAAAGGATCGTAAGTAAGACCTATCTTATCCAAAGTATCCCAGAACTCCTCTATAAAAGAATGAGTCTGGAATACTTTGGAGGGGGTATCTGTAGGCGTCAAAAAATGCTGAAAGATATCCAAACACGGCTCAAAAGGAAGTCATCCAAAAAATCAGAAAAGAACACAAGTATAGACTATCTCACACGCGAGACAGTCTTTGCTGTCTCGTACGCGAGACAGTCTTTGCTGTCTCGCACGTGAGACAGTCTTTGCTATCTCGCCGTGCGAGACAGTCTTTACTGTCTCGCCGTGCGAGACAGACTTTACTGTCTCGCCGTACGAGACAGTGTTTACTGTCTCGCACACGAGACAGTTATCAAAAGTTCGGAAACTGCTCCAATAACCGCCGACACGTAGCCACCAACTGTTCAAGAACGTGGGGAACGTCGTGGGCGAGAATCACGTTGATAACTGCCAGAATAACGAAGTTTTAAAACGTGGGAATGCAGTTACAAGAAACTATCAGGTAGTTGAGGAGTTCCGAGACAGTGTTTTACTGTCTCGCAGGGCGAGACAGCAAATTTACTGTCTCGCAGGGCGAGACAGCAAATTTACTGTCTCGCTGGGCGAGACAGCAAACACTGTCTCGGCCAGCGAGATAGTAAACACTGTCTCGGAAGCAGTTTTTTATCTCGGGGCTATAAATACCCCCTGAGATCGATTCTTTGGGGGAGGAGGATCCAAGGCTGACCATGGAGCATTTGTTAGAGCATTCCAGAGCAGAGAGAGCAGAGATCTAAGTTCTTGGAGCAATCCCTTGACATTCAGGCTTTGACTTGATTTCAAGAAGAACGACTATCTTACTTCGATAAGATATCGTTTCAAATTCTCACTTCGATAAATGAAGTCAGAATCATAAGCCCTCCCCCCTCTTCACGATCTGTGATTCGGTGGTCCACGAACCAAAGCGTTCTCGGTACAGACAAAGAACCCACAAAAGCAGTGATCCAAACAACGATCCTGCGTTTATTTTCTCAAGAGTTGTAATTTTCACTTTGTTGTGTAAAAGAAGTCTTATAAAAAGACTATTTCTTTGAATTTTATTGTAATCGACTGAAGAGACAATGAATTCGACAACAAACTCAACTTTTGCTGAAAACAACAACCACCGACAACGACTCGCCGAGCTCAAAGCATTGGACGATAAACGGCTAGAGGCTCAATAACACATTGAGTTCTATCAAGCCCGAATGGCCAAAGCATTCGACAAAAAAGTCAAGCGCAGGGCCTTCAAGGAGGAAGAGCTGGTACTCGCCGTCCGCAGACCAATGATCCTCACCTCTAAGAAGAAAGGAAAATTTTAATCTAAATGGGAAGGGCCATTTGTAGTAGAGACAGTCTATTCGAATGGAGCTTACCGCCTTGTCAAGCCAAACGGCGACAAGATCATGATGCCTATCAACGGTAAATATTTGAAGAAGTACTATCCTTAGTTCTTTTTTGCCAACTCCCATGAGTGCATGAGTCTAAACTGGTCCTCACCCCCTCCAAATGGTATACGAGACTAAACTGTTCCTACTTTACCCGCTCTGGCGAAAGCCTCTGGCGGAACTCAATTCGCCAACCCTCCTCAATAGGATGGCGAATCCACCAAGTCGCTCACATCGCGGCAGACACAACTCAAGTCGCCAGGCCTTCTCAATAGGATGGCGAATCCACCAAAGTCGCTCGTATCATGACAGAGACAATATCAACTCGCCAATCCTCTTCCAAAGGAGGGCGGGTCCCCAAAGTCGTTCCAATCACGACAGTCCTCGTCATGTTAACATTAAACCTCTGACAATATCAACTCGCCAATTCTCTTCCAAAGGAGGGTGGGTCCCCAAAGTCGTTCCAATCACGACAGTCCTCGTCATGTTAACATTAAACCTCTGACAATATCAACTCGCCAATCCGCTTCCAAAGGAGGGCGGGTCCCCAAAGTCGTTCTAATCACGACAGTCCTCGTCATGTTAACATTAAACCTCTGACAATATCAACTCGCCAATCCTCTTCTAAAGGAGGGCGGGTCCCCAAAGTCGTTCCAATCACGATAGTCCTCGTCATGTTAACATTAAACCTCTGACAATATCAACTCGCCAATCCTCTTCCAAAGGAGGATGGGTCCCCAAAGTCGTCCCGATCACGATAGTCCTTGTCATGTTAACATTAAACCTCTGACAAAATCTACTTACCAATCCTCTTCAGAAGAATGGTAAGGCCCCACAGTCGCTCCAATCGTGACAAAACCCCATCATGTTAATGATCACCTCTGATGATTGGCGCCGTTATTCCTACGAGTAACACAGCCTAAGTAATAGCCTACCACGCGACGTGTTATTACTTCTATCAATAGTCACACTCCTACGTCCCTGAACTATTTGGCCTATTCCAGCTATCCTAACATTCCCTTGGGGTAACTGATGGGTAGCGGCCTACTATGCGAGGGCTCCTACAACAATCGAGCGTCATATTCCTACATCCCTGAACGATTCGATTATCGTCTGCCGCCGCCTACCTAGACGACGACGACTATCAAGAGCGGCTCGGCAGACGACATATCTGCCGATTCCCCAAGCGACAGCTCACCGAGTGGCGAGTCAAAGCCGGGTTCTTCAGTTGGCCGCATAAATGAACGATTGTTCTTTACTGCAAGCCAAGTGTTACTCTCTTGATCCTATCAGAGCTACAACGCGAAAATCAGGGTTAACCCGATCCCACCCGCGCCTACTGAAATGGCAATCCCCAGCACCAAATCCTCCAACCTTTGGAGGGGGACGAAGGCAGGATGAGCCATAGGGTCTGGGACCGAAGACCCCTGGGCCAAACCCATCGGAGAAGCGGGTGGAGCGTCGAAGATGGTGGCGGAGGAGCCGACCCCTTCAGAAGAGCTATGGTCAGAATCGGAGGCCATGAGAGCAGAAGTTAAGGGAGCGGTCTTTCGTCTAGCGAATTTTTCTCGAAAAGAAGAGAGCGTGACTGAGAGGATGGCGAGTACGGGAGATATAGCCGAAGCCGTAACGGTCGCGATCTCTGCCCTCGAGCAATCGAACGGCCCAGATGCCTTGCGGCGCTTCGAGCTCAACGCCATTTAAGGCCATGCTTCTCGAGACCCGAACCGACCAATCGGATGAAGCCCAAGAGGCGAGGCGTGCTGTCACTTCGCCATTAATGAGCATTGACACATCTTTAAGGCCTTAGCTGGCAAGCACTTGGGCCCGCTGAAAGACGCGTAGCACGAGATTTCGCCTACAACCTAATCTCGCCCTTTCGAGAGTCCCGCCTGCGTTCTAAATTCGCCAGCGCCTCCGACACGAGTCCGCCAACGCTGGGGATTCACCCATGGTTCGAATTCGCCGAAGGTTGAAGTTAACCTCCAAGCGAACTCGCCAACAGTTTAATACGGCTATCCCAGCGAATTCACCACCATTTGGACCGACCCGTGCTCGGGTTGAGTCTTCGCCCAAGGGGTGCCACCTAAAATCACTGATGGCCATGCCAAAGAAACACTGGAGAGTGATACATCCAAAGGAAGCATGAAAAGAAGAAAAACACAAACTCTCTCAGATGCTTCTAGACAGTACATTTGAACAAAGTTATGGTTTAATAACTAAGAAAATCATGATGTTACGGTCAAAGTGCAAAACACATTCTAGTTTTTTCACCAAAGCGAGGCGTTTACACAGAATCATGACTCCACAAGTCATGGCATAGTTTCAAAAAAAAAGGCGAACCCCCCACGAACGTGAGACGTGGACACGATCGAGATCGATGGCCTAGATCATCCTTGGTACACCGAATAAACCAAGATTGGCGGTTGCATCCGACGGTTAGATTCGAAAACCACGGCCACGATCGAAACAAGGCGAGCGGAGTGGACGTCGAACTATCAAATCACGATAAAACCACGCCACCTTGGCTGGAAGGGTAAAAAGCACCGCCAACGGACACGTGGTCTGCTCACGCTAGGCCTACTTTCGCCCGAGGGAAAAGCCTCTTCAACGAAATCCGCAGGACGGTCGAAAATTTTGCCATCAAAGCCCAGCTTCGCCTGCGTGACTCACCCACCCTTGGGAAACAGGCAATTCGCCCAACGTTACAAAATCGGCAAAATGACTTTGTTTAGACCCGCGCCCCAGGCGACTAGGGGTCAGAGTAGAAATCTTAGCATTAAGCCTAAGAGAAACCACTCGACAACTCATCATACTGAGGGGAATAGTATAGCTAGCCCGATTCAAACGGTAATTGTAGGCGTATAAAATTGCCTATATGTCCCTTAACATAGCTCGGCACGATGATTCGACAAATCAACGGACGTTCGAGGCGACGAGGCACGCAAGCAACGGAATACGTTCGCATGTGGAACCAATCCAACGGTTCGGAAAGTCAACGAGTCGTCCAAACAACAAAACGGACTTGAACTCAAACACCAAGGCGGATTTACTGCCAAATCAAGACCACACAACCGAATCAAAGTCCAGATCAGCCACGAAGCAAATCTCGGACAAAACAACAGAACAATGGACGAAACGAACAACACCCGGGGGACTCGGCCGAAACCGAGCCACCCCAGGGTAGCTCGGCCCAAGCCGAGCCACCCTGAGGTGGCTCGGCCAAGGCCGAGCCACCCATGGGTGGCTAGGCCCAGAACTGTGCACGGGCATAGTTCTGGGTGCCTATAAATAGGCCATGGGTTCGTTCATTTGAGAGGACTTTTGAAGAACTTTTGAAGAGCCGAAACTCTGCCGGATTGTGACCTTACCTCGGAGTTTTGAAGGCTTGAAGATTTGGACACTCGGATTCGGTTCTTGACGAGCACCCGCACCAAACAAGGCAGGAGTTCGAAGGAATCTAATCCTCAGATCTACATCGTTATACTCCGGATCAAAGCTTGGTTCTTTGATCCCGAGATTCGAGCGGTTGTTTCCTTGGTGAAACAATCCCTCCCGGCTATTATCTCCTTGGTGGGATAATACCCGTAATACTTCGTAGATCTGCTCGGATCTAGATCGCGCGGTGGTCCACGGTAAACAACCCCGGCGCAGGCAAACAACCCACAAAATCAAGAGACCGGATAACAGGATCTTATGATTTGTTCGACAAATAAGGAAAGTTGTAATTTTTCTTTATTTTCTTTGATTTTCGTTGTAACCGGTTCTTATAGAAAGACTGGATCTTTGTAACGCAAAAAGTTGTTATTTAAGAGTGTAACGGAATCAGCAATGAAGAAAGATTTGATTTTTCCCGCGAACAATCTGGCGACCACAGTGGGAGCCACCGATCTCGCTGCCGAGATCGGAGCGTCGCAGCCGCGGATCTCGATCCCAGTCGTGGAGGAGGTCGAGTATGAGTTCGACCAACAGAAGTACGAGGAGTACGTGTCCTCGTCCGGATCTACCTCCTCCCCCAAGTCCAAAAAGTCCCAGAAGTTCTCCTCTAGGAGAAAGGTGCGTTGGTGCGAAGAAGTTGAAGCCACCAACGACAACCTCACCCCGATCGGCGTCGAAGTTGCGTCGGGTGAAGTTCCACCGGCCTCTAAGCAGGTCAAGTCCGCCATTGAAGGCGTGGTGACTCTCTCCAAGAGAGCCCGCCAGAGGCAGCGTCAACGCCTCGCGAAGCAATTCGCCAAGGCCATGGAGTCCGTTGACGGGGTCCGCTACCATGCGGATCTGAAGAGCAAACGAGGCAAACAGCCTCAACAGCAAATGAGGGGTGGTTCCTCCAAACCATCGATGATGGAGTGGGTCCGTGTCAAACAGAATCGCTCGACGCTAGAGGAACGTATCCGCAAACGTCGCGCATTATCTGCGCAAGCGCGGGTTAAAGCTGAAGAAGCCCGGCAGAAGCTGCAGAAGGAGGTGGTCAAAAAACCGCCACCAACTCGCAAGGTTTGGAGGCCGAAGTCTGAAGCGGTTCAGGCTAAGGAGCAAAACCCGCAGCCTCCGAAGATTCAACACCCGGCAAATCAACCCAAGTCGCCGGCGATTTCTGCAACTGTTCCGGGAGATCCTGCAGGACCGTCCCAGAAGAGGAAGTCAGTTTTGGAGCGTCTCGGTCCACTTCTCAAGGAACGAGGCAAAGCTCCAGTCCAGGAACGCTTGGGGCCAATGAAGAAGTCCCAAACAGTTCAACATGTTGGGGGTCGCCGCAACCCTCAACATTTGGAGAAAATCGCGGCACCCAAGCGCACAACTTTGCGCATCGAGGTGCAGGAGCCCGCTGAAGATTCACGCTCACAAAGGCGCGTTTCAAGGCGTGTGACTCTGGATGGTCCGAAGAAGACAATTCATCCTCAGAAGGAAACGTTGTCGTCTGATAACGACGACGTTATACCTGGGAGAGCGTGCCAACACACGATAGGTTGCTCCAACCTTCAAACGGACGAGCTGTACTATCATGCCGGGGGTACGAGTAAATCCAGAAAGAGGAGCCCTCGAAGGTTCGAGACTCAATGTCCTTGTTCGAAGCTCATTCGGGCGGTACTGTCTGAGTGCAACTGCGTCAAGGCAGTCCCTGAGAGAGTCTCGGTGTTCGAAAGACTCAGCACTGAAACGCCAAAGCCGAGGCATAGACGTTTCCAACGAAGAAGAACAAGGGCCGAAGACGGTGAACATTCGAGGGTCACCGCTAATATGACCAGCACAGGAATATCGGCTCAGGATAACCCCGAGGCGATTCCGGAAATACCCCGACGGGTAACTCGTCTTCAGTCCGGGGCTATCATTCGCGCGACGTATGGTAGGGTCCGAACAAGAGTACCTTCAGGAGATGAAGAATCAGACGCTGGCTCAGCAATTGCGTCTGACAACACCGTGTCCAGTGAAGGACAGCCCCGCGAGTCGTTTATGATAAGCGCGGAGCAAGTGGCCAAGATGCTTGAAGATGCCATGGCCAAACAACAGGAAACCTTTAGGTTCGAAATGCAAATGGCTATGCAGAACATGAGAGAGATGCATGACCAACAGCTTCAAGCATTAAGGAACCAACAAGGCGAACCAAGTCGTCAGACCCAGAACAACCTGGAAGATGAGGACACAAATGAAGCTCGCAATACCAATATCCCTCCCATCAATGTAGGGGGTGGTAACGAGAACGCCAGTGAAGACACAGGTGAAAGCCTAAAGATCAAAAATCTCGAGAGTAAAATCAATACATTGATTTCCGCTCAAGAGATAAAAAAGACGGGCATTCCTTGTCCGTACCCAAGAGAGTGGGAATCAATCCCATATCCGGCAAAGTTTAGTCTAATTAACTTCACGCCGTTTAATGGGATGGGTTCACCTACTCAGCATTTGATTTACTTCAAATCGCACTTGGGGGTCATCTCTGGTAATGTGCCTCTGATGGTGCGGTCATTCGTTGGCACTCTTCGCGGAGCCGCCTTCGATTGGTATCGTCGCCTCAAGCCAGGAAGCATAAACAGCTGGGACGACATGGAGACTAAGTTCCTCACGAACTTCTTCGATGATGATACCGAGATCTCTATCGGATCGTTGTTCGATGAGAAGCAGAAAGACGGGGAGCTAGTCGACACCTTCGTCAAGAGGTTCCGGAACAAGGCGATGAATTGCCGGGACCCGATCACTGAGGAATTCATCCTCCAGACCTGCCACAACAACCTTTCGCTGTAGGTATTGGAAGCAATGGGTACAGCACCATCCAAGACCTGGAAGGATTTGAAGGTTCGAGGAGAGCAAGCTGAGCGATTCCTCAGGAGAAAGAAGGCGGAGAGAGGCCAACCGGCAGCAAATCCTCCGAAGCAGAACTTCAACCAAAAAGGGAAAGGTAAAGCTCATGCCAATGCTGTTGATGCTAACCAAACTTTTTAATTGCAACCTCAGCAACAGCAGCAGCAACGAGCGCCACAACAATCGCAGCCGCATTGGCAGCAACGGTCTCAGAAGCAAAAGTCTTCGGAACCGAGGTTTCCCAAAGTCTACTCCTTCAAGGATGATGAAGTTCCCGGCATCTTCAAGTACCTGTTGGAGAACAACAAAATCCAGCTGCCGGCGATCGTAGATCACGAAGGAGCCACTAAGGTGATGGATCCGAAGTACTGCGCGTACCACAGAGCGGTCTACCACCCAACGAAGTCTTGCTACCACCTCAAGGACAAGATCCAGGCATTGATCGACGTAGGAGTCATAACCCCGAAGCCTGCAAAGAATGTGGGAGCAAACGCGGTGTCAATCAGTTTTGGATCGGTGCCTACAACTTGGTTCGAGCCAAAGCGCGTCACCAAAGTCGGGATGAAGACGGTGAATGATGATCCGCACGGACAACGCCAAAAGGGACTGGTGCCACACACGGCCCCAAATGGTGAAATTCTCTGGGTTCACCCCGATCTGATTGAAGATGAACAATGGGCCGGATCGTCATCCAAGAAGAACTCAAAGGGTAAAGGGAAGTCTTGCTATGGAGTCTCTGCCATCCCAGGAGAAGATGACGAAAGAATCCCCGCTTTCCCACTTTCCGACGAAGAACAGGAGGTCTTTGCGACCCGGAGTGGAAACGAATATCACTTCAAATATCCATCTCCTGGCAATCAATTAGCTGAGCAGGGGGTGACAAAACGGGGACCAGCCAAGACTCTCACGGAACTGGGAGTGATTACAGTTCCCAAACCGGTTGAAGATTCTCGACGACAGCCGGTAGATAAGCAGAAAGAAAAGAGGCCCGAGGAGGTTCAAAATCCGAAGCAATCTCGTTTCAGTCGTCCGATTGGAAAAGATAAACCGGAGAGTTCGAAAACTCCGCGTGCCTTCGACATCATGGCTCAGCTAGCTAATATTCCAGCACGGATAACGCTGTATGAACTGCTGCGACTGTTCAAGGAGACTAGAGAAGCCTTACAAGAGGCCTTGGCCGATTCAGAAACATTTCTCACTCGGATCAAGCCAGCGCCTGAGGAGCTGGAACTGTTAGCCTAGCAGTGCAATGTGGCGGCTAAGAATATTCCCTGCATCACCTTCACCAAAGAGGACATGCAGACGAAGAATTCAAATCATGATCGGCCCCTGTATTTCGTCGGGTACATTGGCTCCAGCGAAGTCAACCGAATCCAAGTGGATCCGGGTTCCGCTGTGAGTATTATGCTACTTCGCCTAATGCATAGCCTTGGCATTCCAGTCAGCAAGTTGGCGTCTACGGGCACAGTCATTTACGGATTCAACACCAGCGGGTCAAGACCTTTGGGGAAAATCCGAATAAAGTGCCAAATGGGCGATCTGAAGACGGAGGTCACGTGCTACGTGATTGATGCTGAGACATCCTATAACTTACTATTGGGTCGGCCTTGGATCCATAGTAATGTTATAGTTCCCTCCACTCTACATCAGTGTTTGAAATATGTCGACACTGATGGAAGAGTTAGGACGGTGGTCGCGGATAAGCAACCATTCAAAGGGTATGAGAATTACTTCACAGATTCTCTCCTTTATGGTAATGAATCCGATACAGAACCATCGGTCCAATGCACGGACAGCGGAGAAGAAGCTGATTCCGAGGCCGGATTCGATTACAATGGTGGTTTTGTTTTAAATAACATTGTACCCTTTGTAATCAATCTTGACGATGAACAATCGTCAGATGGCGGTTGTAACTGGCAACTTGCCGATATTGAAATAAATCACGATTTAGAGTACTCATTGTCTCTTGATGATGCGATAAAGGGATTATACGATAATCCTGATTTATGTATGCCGCTCCGATCATCTTATGTAACGAAGAAACGCCTCCAGCATTCTTTCGGAACAACCCAGATTGTTCCTGCCAAGATAGGGGGACAAAAAGAAGTGATTTATGGTAAAGGAGAGAATTTTCCGTTGTCAGATCATTTCCTAAGAGAAGATGAAGATGATGACAAATCTGGTCTGCATTTATCTAAGTATAGCCCGGAAGCACGCACGCTCATGGAAAAGCAAGGGTACGACTTTACACTCGGAGAAGGTTTATACTTCGATCGAGGTTCCCGTGTCCCAGTCAAAGCGGCATATGTACCAAAAGGGAAACCAGATAATTATTACCGTCACAAAAGAGGCTTAGGCTATGTTTCCTCGTCTGATGATGAATGTGGTTGGCAAATTATCGATCAAATTGCTAATAAAGCCAAGGATGGGTGCTCGGCAGATTCCACAGGATGGGATTCCGACACAAGTTTGGGAGAAATGTTTAAGACCTTGATGTCGAACATGACTACAGCTGACCCATCTACGATGGAGGATGACGATTAAATACTAACGTGGGAGGACCCATGGGTTCATCATCTGAACATGCAATATGGTGATAGGTTTGAACAGAGAGAACCACCCACCAAAGACGAAGTAGTCCAAATCAATATGGGCGATGAGGCCAATCCGAAGCCCATATTTATCAGCGGTAGTCTTCCCCCAGATGAGAAGGAGGAATTAATTGCCCTGATCAGAGAATACATTGATGTCTTCGCCTGGAACTACGAAGACATGCCAGGGCTCGACCCCAATGTGGCAATGCACCGCCTCGACATCAAGCCGGATGCTAAACCTGTCAAGCAACAGCAAAGACGGTTTCGTCCGCAAATTATGGAAGCCATCGAGGTAGAGGTTAAGAAGTTGATCGACTCAGGATTTATCCGAGAGGAACAACATCCAGACTGGTTAGCCAACATTATTCCCGTCATGAAGAAGAATGGTAAAATCAGGGTTTGCATCGACTTCAGGAACCTGAATGAAGCGTGTCCAAAAGACGATTTTCCTCTCCCAATCACAGATGTCATTATCGATAATACATGCGGATTCGAAAGAATGTCCTTCATGGGTGGCTTTTCGGGATACAATCAAATCAAGATGCACCCGGATGACGAGAAGCATACAGCATTCAGAACGCCCCTCGGTATCTTCTGTTACACGGTGATGCCCTTCGGTCTGAAGAATGCAGGTGCCACATACCAACGAGCGATGACTAAGATTTTCTAGAAACACCTCAGGAAAACGGTTGAATACTACATCGATGATCTGGTGGTAAAAAGCCGCAACAAAGAAGATCACATCAAAGACTTGAGAACGATGTTTGATCTCATGCGGAGTCATCAATTGAAGATGAATCCCACAAAATCCTTCCTCGGAATGTCCAGCGGAAAATTCCTTGGATTCATCGTCATCACTAAGGGTATACACATTGACCCAGACAAAGTGAAGGCAATAAATGAATTGCAACCCCCGAGAAATCTAAGAGAACTCATAGGATTGCAAGGGCGTTTAGCCTACATCAGGAGGTTCATTTCAAATCTATCTGGGAAGTGCCAACCATTTTCTAAGCTAAACAAGAAGGGCGTGTCGTTTATTTGGGACGAGGCTTGCCAAAAAACATTCGAAGATATCAAGGCATATCTGATGAATCCCCCTGTTCTTGTTGCACCAAAATCAGGTAAACCGTTCTTGATTTATATCAAGGCGATGAACCACTCGATAAGTGCTTTACTAGCGCAAGACGATGATAATGGTCACGAACAGGCAGTCTACTATCTAAGTCGGACCTTGATAGGCACCGAATCTCGATATCCGATGATCGAGAAAGAATGTCTCGCATTGGTATTCGCAGTACAGAAGATGTGACATTACCTGGTTGGCCAAACAATTTACGTCATCGCTAATGTTAATCCGGTACGGGTATTCATGACTCAACCGGGTTCGATGAATTGGCGGTTAGCAAAGTGGGCCCTTCTCTTGTCCCAGTATGATTTGCACTTCAAACAGCAGAAGTCGGTCAAAGGACAAGCGATTTGTGATCTTTTGGCGGCAAGTCCAACAACAGATACGGTTGAAGTATATGATGACTTGCCAGACGAAACCCACGAGGTTAATACCACATCACACCAACAAGTATGGCAATTATACTTTGATGGTGCTTCGAGAGCAGTTAATAAGGCAATAACCCCTGGATGTTCTAGAGTCTCCTCCGGAGTCGGAGTTGTCTTAGTTTCCCCAGGGAAGCACGTGATGCCTCGAGCTTATTCACTGACGAATCCATGTTCCAATAACGTAGCCGAGTACAACGCGCTCCTCATTGGACTCAGTTTCGTCAAGGAGCTGGGGGTTGAGTATCTTGAAGCTTTTGGGGATTCTCAATTAATCGTCAACCAAGTTCGTGGAGAGTATGAAGTCAGGAACCCAGATCTGATTCCGTACCACCAGGAGGCCGTCAGAATGGCAGATTCTTTTGAAGAATTTTACATCGAATACATCCCGCGTCTTCAGAACGCTTATGCGGATGCACTGGCAGCACTGGCAGTATCACTCGCGCAACCGCCCGAAACTGAACTGCTAGTCATAGTAAGATCACACCAACTCTGTATACCCATATACGATATGGAGGTTGAAGAGGAGGATGATAGAAGCGAAAACGCCAAAGAGATGAACTCAACCCAAATCGGGTCTGAGTCCCGAGATTGGCGCTTTCCCATTATTGATTACGTCCAATATGGCATTTTGCCGGAGGATGTAAAGGAAAAAGAATCTATTCGCCGAAGAGCGCCACGGTTCTTCTATAATACCGAGACCCGTACGTTATATCGCCGGGGGTATGATGATTTGCTTCTCCGATGCCTTTCGAACGAAGAAGCAAAAGAAGTTCTTAAGGAAGCACATGAAGGAGAATGCGGTGCGCATCAGCCTGGTCCCAAACTGTATGATCGAATCAGAAGAATGGGATACTTCTGGCCAACGATGGTTCGTGACGCGATCGAGTACGCCCGAGAATGTCACTCTTGTCAAGTGCATGCAAATTATATGCACCAACCACCGGAGTGGTTACACACGTCAACCACTTCCTGGCCATTCGAGACATGGGGTATGGATATTGTCGGTCCTATCTTTCCTCCTTCAGTTAAAGGTGATCGATTTATCCTCGCAATCACCGACTACTTTTCAAAGTGGGCTGAAGCCATTCCGCTTAAAGAAGTGAAGACGAACAACGTCATCAACTTCATCAAGCATCATGTCATATACCGACACGGCGTGTCGAGGCGGATCATTCATGACAACGGTCCGCAATTCATAAGCAACGCCTTCATCAGGTTCTGTGACAAATTCAAGATTCAAGATGTCTCGTCAACGGCTTATTATCCCGCTGCTAATGGATTAGCTGAGGCTTTCAACAAGACGATCATTAAGATCTTGTCAAAACTCGTGAAGACCAACAAGCGAGATTGGGACGATAAACTCGGCGAAGCGCTCTGGGCTTATCGCACCACTATTCGTACACCCACGGGAGCTACCCCATATTCGTTGGTGTACGGATGTGAAGCTGTGCTACCGCTGGAGATTCAAATCCCCTCCCTTCGGATCGCTCTCGCAACGGAGATGACGACTGAAGAGCAGCATCAAAAACGTCTTGAGGAACTCGAAAGGCTGGACGAAAAGCGCTTGGAAGCTCAACAACACATCGAGTTCTATCAAGCCAGGATATCCAGAGCCTTTGACAAAAGGGTTCGCCAAAGAAGCTTCAAGGAAGGAGATCTGGTTCTCGCTGCGCGTCGACCAATAATCCTCACCTCCAAGAAGAAAGGTAAATTCGAACCCAAGTGGGAAGGACCATTTGTAATAGACACAGTCTATTCAAATGGTGCTTACCGCCTAATTTCTTTAGAGGGCGTCAGGCAATTAATGCCAATAAATGGGAAGTTTTTGAAAAAGTACTATCCCTAGTACGTTCAGGATAACTCATTTACCGGGAAGTTCCTTGAAGAATATTACATTTAATATTCCAAGAGGATAACCCAAAATCATTCTTTTTCCTCCAAATTCCCTCACTGATCAGTTTCAATTGACAGTGAGTCCATCAAAATGTTCTTCTGGCCCTCTTGATTCTTTTCATGAACAAGAGGTTCAAGTTCAGTTCGGAGTCCCCTTTCGATAAACGAAAGAACTCCCTTCCTTTTCTCTTTGGTTAAACCTTCTCATGGTCATAACCGAAGCTGAAATTTCAGTTCGATAAACGAGAAAACTCATTTTCTGATCAGATAACCAATCCTATAAAAGGTAAGTTTATCTAGATCTTCCGGATTCTCGGAGTGGAGATCCCACTTCTAGTTTCTTTCTTGCACTGAAAATAGAATATAAAATTCTTCCTTTCCAGAATCAAGGAATAGAATATAAAATTCTTCCTTCCTTGCTCGGGGAATAGAATATAAAATTCTTCCTTCCCCACACCAACTCCTTTTCCAAAATTTATCAATTTAGGATTCATCCTAGGAAGTTTATCCCGAATACTAAGCAGGGATAAGTCTGCGCCTAACACGCGCTGCCGGTTTAGTCTTTCCCCGCAGAAAAAGACACTAGAGTTCGATTCTGGGGTATTTTATCCTGAAACCTAAGTAAGGATAAGTCTGCGCTTAACACGCGCCGCTGGTTAGTTATTAACCATTAAAAAGAACACTCGTCCACATATTCAACATTGTGGCAGGTTGTTATTAATAACGCCAAAATCCATGCCTTACATGTGTGGGGAATTTCATCCTGAATCCTAAGAAAGGATATGCCGACGCCTAACACACGTCGCCGGTTTGGTCTTTATCCGTAGAAAAAGATACCAGAGCCTAACTCTGGGGACCTTTATCCCGAAACCTAAGTAGGGATAAGTTAACGTCTAATACACGTTGCTGGGTAGCCTATTCCCATAACAACGGCAAAGTCTACATATTCGAAGTTGTAGCACAAAGTCTAAGGGAGTTCATTCCTTTAGCACAACGTCACATGCGGAACGGACTAAAACAATCCGCATGTAAGCCCGATTCAAACGGTAATCGGTAAGAGCACGTCAAATCCGTTGAAGGCTGAGGATTTGCCAAAAATCCTAAGTCAACGTCTCATACACGTTGCTGTTTAGTCTTTTCACAGGAAAAAGACGAAGTCTACGTATTCAATGTCGTAGCACTAAAAGAGTTAACTCTTTTAGCTTAACGTCATGTGCAGAACGGATTTAGACAATCCGCACGCTAGCCCGACTCAAACGGTAGTCGGTAAAGGCTAATCAAATCTGTTGAAGGCTGGGGGTTAGCCAAAAATCCTAAAGCCAACACCTAACACGTGTCGCCGGGTAGCCTATTCCCGTAACAATGACGAAGTCTATGTATTCGACATCATAGCACGAAGTCTCAGAGAATTCAATCTCTGAGCACAACGTTACATGCGAACGGATTTAAACAATCCGCATGCTAGCCCGACTCAAACGGTAGTCGGTAAAGGCTCATCAAACCCGTTGATGGCTGAGGGTTTGCCAAAAATCCTATGAGTATTATGGTCAATCATTTCAAACGGAATGACAAATTATAATAAAAATAAAGATGAAAACCAGTCTCACTAAAAGAATCAGAAGTCAAAGTACACAGCAAACCAAATCATACATCGAGCCCATGATCAAAAATCTGCTGGCTGAGCTTGGAAAGCTTCTCATCATAAGCTTGCCTAAGTTCAGCTCTAATGGACTCCTCGGTGGCGGTTGAAGTCTTCGCAGCAGTCTCCTCGGTCTCAACTAGCTTCTGCTTCAAAGACTTCAACTCATCAGACAAAGCCGTGCAGGTCTGCTGATCCTGTGCCTTCATCATCTGAAGAATACCCAAGGTCTCCTTTTCTTCGCGGAGTTCTCTTTCGAGCCGGTCTATCTTGGTTTCACAAGAGATAAGAGAAGAATCGAGTTCGGCAAGTGAAGATAATCTGGTAGCAAGGCCGGTCTCAACTCGAGCTACTCGGTCTCGCTGCATCCGAATCTCAAGCTCAGCAAGAATCTGAGTCTCACGCAGTGACTGTAAGCGGGTGTCCAACTCAGCAGCAATAAATGAAGAGGCGCCGGTATCTCGAAGCTCACGAAACATCTGAAGCTCATGCTCTAGGCAGTCGAGATCGTCAACTATAGCCTTCGCCAAATCTGGATATCCTGCTTCCCTTATCAAATTGACTCTGGAATTAAGGAGAGGTTTAAACTGGTGAAGTAAAAGTCCGCCGTGGAAGAGCTTGCCAATCATAGCATTCACAAAGGAGAAGAAGGAGCGAACTTCTATGCAGATGACGACCTTGTCGGGATCGTCGTCAGATAACAACTCCTTCACTAGGACATGAAGACGAGAAGAACGCTCTACACAAAAAAAAAAGAGAAGTCCGTCAAAAGTCTTAATGAGAAAAAGGAATAGCGCTCCTCAGTGAGTTGACTTATACCTTCTTCCCCTTGAGCCGCTGGGGGTGGTGAAGGTGTAACGGCTGCAGGTGCATCAACTGGTGTAGTTGGTCTCGCAACCGACTCAACAGGGTCCTTCTCAACAAAAGCTCCTGTCAAATTCAAAATGAAATTCGCAGAGGCGTTACATTATAGCTGCACTAGTCAAGATTGGCTAGTCCTATAATCAACTCAGAAGGAGGCACATACCTTCAAGGGAACCATCCTCGAGATTGTTAGCAAATGTGGACTCAGAAAACATATCCCCAGGTAACTGGTCATCAATCTGAAGAGGGCTATATATGAAGTGCATCATAGGAGTGTCCACGAACAAGCCTTCCGCGTCAAAGTCATCAATCGAGAAGTCTGACATGGGAGAATATAAATACCAAAGAAGAATGAAGAGACCACAACTAGTGGAAATGAGTTACCTTTCACGGGTGCATTAGCCTCTTCATTTCCAGGATTCGCCTCCTGCAGGTCATCTGAAGGAGAAAGAAATACAGAAACAATTAGACGATGCACAAATTCCTTTGTGTGTCATCTAAAAAATACATTATCAGTGTTAGATGTACCTGGATTCACGGGATCAGGTCCTACATTGACACTCTCCCCGATGTCAGCAACTCCTGTAGATCTTTTCACCTGAGGCAGGGGGTCAGACTCACCAGGAGATATAGGAACGGGATCGGGACTCATCTCACTCTCTCCACGTTCTCCTATATAGAGAAGGGAAAAGCATGAGTCAATGTTCAGAATAATCAAGAGGATGGTTTTCAGGGTAGATGTTACCTCCGTCACTAGCAGGATCATCACCAGCAAGGTCCATATCTGAGGCTCGAGAAGCTGCACGCGGCTTACGGGCTAATCTCTTCCGCCTAGCAGCAGGGACAATAGTCAAAGGTCTCGCTCGAGGAGGAGGACGGAACTCTTCTTCCTGATCACCAATGGTCCCTAAAACATCAAACCATTGTCAGCTTTAATAATTCTGAAAAGCGGAAGAAAAAGATGAATGATTAACCTCGCTCGGAAAAGTCATCGTAATCTTCAGGATCCCCGCCTGAAGCCTCGTCTGTGGAATGGAATGTCCTTTGGCCCTCTTCATCAATCCGACGAGTCTTGTTCCGCGTCCTCTGTGACCGAGCGTTCTCCCGAATCCTACGGGAATCAACCTGAGAAGCTTCCTCAGCCTCTAGCTCCGCAATCGGCTTCACAGGGATAGTCTTGTTGGCTGCTAACAACCACTTGCAGCTCAAGAAAGTGAGGTTCAACTGCTGATCAGCACTCGGGAGGCTGAACTTAGCACCAGTATAGCCAGTCACAGTCCACAACCATGCACGGAGACCGTCTACCAAACCACTATGGGTCCGAAGCTGCTGACGAGGATTCCCGACGTAAAGCTGATCATAGCCAAACTGGCGAGCGAATCGGCAGGGTAGATATGGCTCTATGAAGCACTGATCCCTCACCCGGAAAGTCAGATAGCCGGGCCTAATATTCACCAGCCAGTTGAAGCAGCCGATGTCTAAGTGAGTCCGATACTCTCTCGGCCTCTCCTCATCTATCAAACACTCGCCGTATCGGCCGGAGAACTGCGAAAAACAAGTGGAAAATGCCCAACACTTGTGGACCTGCAGCTGCTGTCTGACATCAGAAAATCTGCGTCCCTCCCACCTGCCATTCTCAAGCAACTGTAACAGTGGAACAGAGTGGTCTGTGGCGTTCGGTACCGACATCATATCCGAGCGATGAAGGACGAACCAAGCCATCAAATAAGCGTACGGAAGCTCCACCTTAAGAGTGGGAATCTGACCTGGCAAATCAGTTTCCTTCCGTGTGAAGGCACTGGACAGCTGTCGAAGTCCTCGATGGATGTTAGCCACCATCACCGGAAGAAGTGAGAGTTCTTTCTTATAGGCGAGCTGAACTGCTAGGTAAAGTACCTCCAAGGGCAAGGCGTCGCCAGACTGATATGGAACCACGCACTTTTTCAACCAGATAGCAAGAAAGCCGGCAAGAAGAGTCATCGGTCGGATCGGTGCGGTAGCATGCCACAAGAATGACTTGAACTTGGTCTTTGCAGGAAAGCCACCCTCAGGACTGCTAGTGGTGTAAGAGTGAGCGTCAATCTTCTTCAGTAGACTGTTCACCTCTGAAGGAGTGAGTGTGGCCAACTCACAAATATCCTCGCCGGAACTGCTCTCCAGATTCTTGAACAAGTAATTAGCAAATTGCTTCAGACTCACACATACCTTGGTCCTCTTTGCTAAAGGCTCGGACTGCGCCAAAGCAATATGATAGTGACAAGTAAGGTCCCATAGAGTCTCATAACGGTCGGGCATGCGATCCTTCAATTGGCTTAATTCATGATTAGAGGGGAAATACTCCTGATACAACATCTGTCCCATGGGCAAGCCAGAAATCCTGTGCATCTCGTGAAGAGCCAAACCCAATTCCCCTTGTCGGGTCAGAAAAGTGTTCGAGTCTGGATTATAAAGCTCGAACAAAGCGCAGAAGTGCCTCGCGCTGACCGGCAAGCCATACATGGTGGCACGGATAGCTGCATATAAGCCACAAGCATGCAACTCTTCGCCCCATCGGCTCAAGACATATGTCGTCATACGGGTCCACCAAAACTTGTCCAAAGAATGGACCCAACCATAAAACCTGTGACGCATCGCGAGCATCTCACATCCTAGAGCAGCAAGACGGTTCCTCAAGGTAGAAGCGGTGGCGAGGAGCTCGTTACGTGGTGGCGCATCTAGTCCCACTACTCCAGGATGCAATCCGGTGATATGACTCCTGCTCGAGCCAGGAACTGCCTGATGAGTGACGTAGCCGCAATGGACACTCTCATGATCCTCCGTCAGGCGCTATGACATCTCCCGTGTTACAGCCTGACGCCTGAGCTCAGTCAATGAGCGATGCCGAGGAATCTCCGGCAAGTATATGAAGCCACTGCCGGTCTTATGAAGCCACTGCTCAGCATCAATAAATACGGCTTCTGGGTCGTCGACAGAATCACCAAATAAGAAATCGCTCTTCCGAAGAGGCTGAGTAGAGCTGGCGTCCTTCACAAAAGGCACATCTGTAATCAGTTGGCGAATAGCTCGAGGCCCACCTTCCCTCACCACTTGGGCAACCTCAGTCGATGTGACCGAAGCAAACTGAGGAGTAACCGGAATAGGGGAAGGATCGTCGGAGGTCGAGTAATACTCGCCACGACGCCCATATACTGCGTGGGATGAGAATGATCCAGAAGGGTATCCCACTGCAAAATAAACAGTTAAACACTGGTTAGTCTCAATTACAAAAGGAAATTGAACTCATTTTACAAATAGCTAAGATAGAGTCATTGCCTTATAAAGGGTGAGATGATTTGGCCACATTATGCAATCACAAAACAGGGTATGTCGACAACATATCCCTGCCTTATAAAGCGCAATGTGGCGTCAAATCGCCCCCTTTATTTTTGAGATATGGTTTTGACCAAGCAAAACATATCTTTAAAGCGTCGATCCTCACCAAGGAGAATCAAGGCTCTTCCCGATTGCCTCACCAAGGAGAACAACATGGGGTAAAAAGGACCAATTTGCAAATTTTCAAGAAAAAAGGGTTAATTTGCAAAATTCCCAAATATGCCAAAAAGCGTCGATCCTCACCAAGGAGAATCAATGCTCTTCCCGATTGCCTCACCAAGGAGAACAACGTGGGGTAAAAAGGATCAATTTACAAATTTTTAAGAAAAAAGGGCTTATTTGCAAAAAAGTAGCTCACCAGCGTAAGAGGGAGGCGCGCCATTAACCGACACAGTAGGGGAACGACCTCTCGGGGCACGAGACATGATGGCCTGAAAAATAACTCAAAGGGTTAGATTCAAAAAATAATTTCAGCCCTAATTTTTGCATAAAAACCCCTCAAAATTGCAATTTTTACCCCCTGAAAGATTAGCTCGAGGCGTCAAATCACACCCTCAACCCTTACATACAATCCCACGACTCTATACATTGGATCGAACATGAAAAAGATCAAGATTATGGAGGATTTACCTGAAGAAAGGCTCGAGATCCAATAAAGATGAGATCTTTAAGGAAACTTGAACCACGCGCTCGAGGGGCCTGAGAGAAATCCTAAAAATGGAGTTTTTGGGAGATTTTTCAGTCCAAGATCAAAAGGAAGCCTAGATCTGGGATGACTATCAAGGTTTGAGGGAGAACGGATGCTCGAGGGAAGAGAAAATCAAAAATAGGTCAGGGGGGGGGGGCCGGCCCTAGAGATGAGAAAGAAAAGAAGAAAAAGAAGAAAAATGGGCCCCTTTTATAAGGTGAACCAGCCTTGAACCGGACCGGACCAAGTTGAACCAGACCGGACCAGTCCAAATCAATCCAAATGGGGTCGAATCGAGCATCGAAACGACTTCAAATCAACTGAGGGTCTCATCCTTGGTTTATTCCTGTCTCTCCCACACATCCGGAAGGAGCGGAAGAATTTTTTTAAGCCAAATTACTACCTTTTTTTGGCTCATTTTTCAAGCCGGTTCAGCTCATTTTGGGCACGGAAATACTCCAATAAGGTATACGAGTATAAACTATTCCCTATGTTTATTGAGAAGTTCCTGGAGAATATTTTTCTAAAAATATTCTTAAGGATAACTCAATAACACGACGCCGGACAACGCGTTGCAAATGAAGACTCAACGCCAACAATCGAGCGTTAGTTGTACGTCGAACCAACAAACACGAGCTAAAAGATTGGAAAATCAGGAATCGACTTCAAGTTCAAATTCCGATAACGGTCAGACAATAAATGCAGCACCGGAATCCTTACAGACATTCGACAAAGCACCGAATAGCCTGAAGGAGTGAAGGAATACGGAACGAAGGTCATTTTCAGGTCCCGTTACACCGTCGAAGGGTAGGGACAATCATATCCAAAGCATTCCAGACTCTTTTATAAAAGAACGAGGCTGGAACACTTTGGAGGGGGTATCTGTAGGCGTATAAAATTGCCTATAGGTCCCTTAACATAGCTCGGCACGATGATTCGACAAATCAACGGACGTTCGAGGCGACGAGGCACGCAAGCAACGGAATACGTTCGCATGTGGAACCAATCCAATGGTTCGGAAAGTCAACGAGTCGTCCAAACAACAAAACGGACTTGAACTCAAACACCAAGGCGGATTTACTGCCAAATCAAGACCACACAACCGAATCAAAGTCCAGATCAGCCACGAAGCAAATCTCGGACAAAACAACAGAACAATGGACGAAACGAACAACACCCGGGGGACTCGGCCGAAACCGAGCCACCCCAGGGTAGCTCGGCCCAAGCCGAGCCACCCTGAGGTGGCTCGGCCAAGGCCGAGCCACCCATGGGTGGCTAGGCCCAGAACTGTGCACGGGCATAGTTCTGGGTGCCTATAAATAGGCCATGGGTTCGTTCATTTGAGAGGACTTTTGAAGAACTTTTGAAGAGCCGAAACTCTGCCGGATTGTGACCTTACCTCGGAGTTTTGAAGGCTTGAAGATTTGGACACTCGGATTCGGTTCTTGACGAGCACCCGCACCAAACAAGGCAGGAGTTCGAAGGAATCTAATCCTCAGATCTACATCGTTATACTCCGGATCAAAGCTTGGTTCTTTGATCCCGAGATTCGAGCGGTTGTTTCCTTGGTGAAACAATCCCTCCCGGCTATTATCTCCTTGGTGGGATAATACCCATAATACTTCGTAGATCTGCTCGGATCTAGATCGCGCGGTGGTCCACGGTAAACAACCCCGGCGCAGGCAAACAACCCACAAAAGCAAGAGACCGGATAACAGGATCTTGTGATTTGTTCGACAAATAAGGAAAGTTGTAATTTTTCTTTATTTTCTTTGATTTTCGTTGTAACCGGTTCTTATAAAAAGACCGGATCTTTGTAACGCAAAAAGTTGTTATTTAAGAGTGTAACGGAATCAGCAATGAAGAAAGATTTGATTTTTTTCGCGAACAGTAATCGGTAAAGGCAGATAAAACCCGTTGATAGCTGAGGATTTGCAAAAAATCCTAAGGCACTTGGTCCGCCCAAAATTTCTTTCTTCAAAGTATTCCAGACCACACGTAAGCCGGTTTTGGTCTGAAAACTTTGAAGGGGGTCTTGTAGACGGTAAAAATTACCGCGGCGGACTAGCAAACAAATTCACCCACAAGTCAAGACCGTCCACTGAGACGAGGAGTAGGGTGTAGCCACGAAAAGGAGTCGGCAGCATACCTAGGCCCTCACGCGCCAAGTCACATGGACCCTCTAACAGAGTGGATCCGCCCTCATCAGCCAAGTCCGCTCGCAGATGTTCAAATCCACCCTCATGAGCCACGTCCGCTCGCAGGGGTGCGAATTCGCCTTCACCCGCTCGCAGGGGCTCAAATCCACCCTCGTATACCAAATCCGCCCACAGAGGGCCACGTCTACCTACGTAAGCCGAAAACCGGGTTTCCAGGGACAAGCCTTCCCTATTTCCCACGATGCGTGGGGAGGGAGCGCAGCGCTCCAGATTCGTCAGACGGCCGCCCGCAATTCAAGCGAGCAAGACAGGCGCCAGACCGGCCTGCATACTCATAAATGCAGGTCATCTCACCCATCAGAATGGAAAACCGAAGCCGTCGGCGCGCCGCAAGCTATCTGGAGCTCGCTCAGACAGACGACGTCCATTCTCCAGCCTCTATCAAGACACGGGGAGGGGAGAGAAGGCACAGGACCCCAGGACCATCAAATGGCCTCTCGGTGGCTCACAGCGCAGGTGAGCAGACAGCTGCCAGATCGGCCTGCACCCTCATAAATGCTGCTTACCTCACTCGTCCAAACCGAGAGCAAGAGCCGTCGGCGCTCGCTGAGTTGGTCAGATCCACTCAAGCATCTGGCAACCACTGTCACGGCTACGAGGAGGGGCTTTCCCACTCCTACACGACGTGACGCAACATGCGGCTCGTCGAATGACCGCTGGCAACACAGAGAAACAGCAGAATGTCTCTGGACAATGTATGGTCACATCCCATAATTTAAGGGACATCCGAACTGTCTCTCTCTCCTATTAAAAGGTTTCTTTCAGCAACTTGGAAAAGGGTCGAGCGATTGATCAATCAAGAGAGGAAGAAGCTTTCTGCATACCCTTGCATTACAGCACCATCTCCTAGCTCCGAACCCCGATCGCCGGCGAGCCAGAAGAGACAAACTCCCTCACCTTGAGCTTCTAACTGAGTACTGAAGCTCTCCAACAACCTCGGTCGAACTGTCCAAGGGAAGCAGACTCGGCACGAGCACCGAGCGAAGCATCCTGTAGCTACCTTAAAGTCCCCACGATTAAACAAAGAGGGCTTTCCCTCTGCTTCTGTTATAATTCAGATTGATTTAGTTTGTAATAAGCTTTCTTATAAATACAAACAAAATCCCTTGTTTTCGGGAAAATCAGAAATTTACACCTACAGAGACGCGTTAGTCCATGAACCGCCACGGATTAGATCCGGTTAACAGGAAAATTTAATGCTCTTGTTTTACAAAGAAAACAATCGCAGAAGTGATAATCTCGACCAAGCAAGATTACGACTCTTCTCAAAATCAAAACCAAGTTTGATCCGGAGAAAAGGTGAAACGGGGTTCAGATCCTTCGAATAGCTCTCTCTTTATGCTGAAGTTCGCTAAGGTCTGCTAGCCCTCCTCTGAAATTCATACTACACTCTGCAATTTAACAGCACCTCGCCCAAATTTCATATCCCCTTGCGTATAGGGCCCTAGGCTTGTATTTATAAGCTTCGATTGCGACGTTTTTGGATAAGAATTGATGATTTAATGTTATCCTCAGTTAATAATCGTTTAACCATGTTTTTTGTCTTGGCCGGGCCACTGGCTTTGGTCGAGTCCTTTCAGTGCGACTCGGCTGCCAGGGGCTATTCTGGTCTTCCGGGTTATGACTTGTTTCGTCGTTACACGTATTTTGTCGTTTCATTGACTTATACACTTCATCGGTTCGCTTGATGCGTTTCATTAACTTGGAGGTGGTTGACAAGTGCACGGGTCACTTGGAGGTGGTCGGTGAGTGTACGGGTCACTTGATGGTGGCTGACGAGCGCACGGGCCACTTAGAGCTGGCTGATGAGTGCGAGGGACACTTTAAGGTAACCGGTGAGTGTACGGGCCATTTAGAACTAGCCGATGAGCGCGCGGACCATTTTGGAGGTGGTCGGTGAGCGCGCGGGCCACTTGGAGGTAACCGGTGAACGCACGGGCCACTTAAGGGTGGCTGATGAGCGCGTGATCCACTTGAAGCTGGCTGATGAGCGCGCAGGCCACTTGGAGCTGGCCGGTGAGCGCGCGGGCCACTTGGAGCTGGCCGGTAAGCGTGAGGACCACTTGAAGGTGGTTGATGAGTGCGCGAGCTAGTTAGAAGTGGCCGATGAGCACGCGGGCCACTTGGAGGTGACTGATGAGCGCGTGGGCCACCAGGAGGTGACTAATGAGTGCGCGGGCCAGTTGGAGGTGGCCGGTGAATGTGCGGGCCACTTGGAGGTGGTTGATGAGCGCGCGGGCCATCTAGAGTTGGCTGATGAGCGTGTGGGCCATCTAGAGCTGGCTGATGAGCATGCGGGCCACTTGAAGGTGGCTGATAAGTGCACGGGCTACATGAAGGTGGCCAGTGAGCGCGCGGGCTACTTGGTGCTGGCTGATGAGTGCTTGGGCCACTTGGAGATGGCTGGTCAGTGCATGGGCCACTTGGAGGTGACTGATGAGCGCGCGGACCACTTGTAGGTGGTCGGTGAGCACGTGGGCCACTTGGAGGTGGCTTATGAGCACATGGTCCCTTTCTTTGCCATTCCGATGGCTTGTTGCTACGTCATCAATGGTTCGCCAATTCGCATCATGTGCTTGTCAGTGTCAGATTATCCTTCTTGATTTGGATAATGACATTTATCATCTTCTCTCCATCTCGAACTACATGCGAGAACCTATAGGTAATTTTTAATGCCTACATATACCCTCTCTAAAGTATTTCAGTATTGTTTATTTTATAGAAGAGCCTGAAATACTTTAGATGTGATAGGCCGAACCTTCAATAAGTGTAAAAGGACCTGTAATTGGCTTCAGTTCTTGATTTCTTCAATTCTCAGTCTATTCAGTATTTTATCGAATAGCTAAAATTCTTCTGGCTCTGTATTTATCATCTGACTTTATCGAAGTCTTGAATTAAAATTGGTGTGTTGATTTCTGATTTTAGCTCGTGTTGTTGAGTCAACGTTGAACTGACTATCTTCATCGAGGATTCATATCTGAACTTCAATTAAAATCCTTAGGATTATCCTTTGTTTTGGAGTCGATCTGAGCCTTGTTTTTGTGAGAATTGGCGACGCGTTAACTGGAGTTGACCTTAAAACTTCGGCTGATGTTGATATTCTCCCAAGTGTTCAAGTCACGATACCAACTGATGAAGCTGGTACGTCAGTGACTATCGTGTTTATAGGATTTTTGGCAAACGCTCAGTCATAAACGGGTTTGATGAGCCCTTACTAACTATCGTTTGAGTCGGGCTAGCATGTAGATTGTTTAAGTCTGTTCCGCAGATGACGTTATTCTAAAAGAATGAACGTTCTTAGACTCGATGCTATAATATTGAATACGTAGGTTTCGTCATTTGTCGTGGGAATAGACTACTCGGCAACGCGTGTTAGGCGTAGACTTTAGGATTTTTGGTAAATCCTTACCCATCAATGAATTTGATATGCCTTTACCGATTACCGTTTGAATCGGACTAGCATGCAGATTATTTAAGTCCGTTCCGCAGGTGACGTTGTGCTACGAGAATGAACTTTCTTAGACTTGGTGCTATGATATTGAATACATAAGCTTCGTTATTTTTATAGGAAAAGACTAACCGGCAACGCGTGTTAGGCGTAGACTTATCTCTATTCAGGGATCGAGATAATATCCCCCGGACATGTATCCTGACGTTTTTTTCACGGAGAAAGGT
Source organism: Asparagus kiusianus (assembly GCA_022839385.1). NCBI lineage: Eukaryota > Viridiplantae > Streptophyta > Magnoliopsida > Asparagales > Asparagaceae > Asparagus > Asparagus kiusianus. The sequence goes on from BQKN01064256.1 coordinate 279,373, forward strand.
TAACCGACAACGCGTGTTAGACGTTTACTTATCCCTACTTAGCATTCAAGATAAAATTTCTCATGCGTGTAAGGTACGGATTTTGACGTTGCTAATAACAACCTGCCATGATGTCGAATATATGGGATTTTGTCATTTTTATAGTAAAAGACTAACCGACAATGCGTGTTATGCACTGACTTATCCCTACTTAGGATTCAGGATAAAATTCCTCGTGCGTGTAAGGCACAGATTTTGGTGTTATTAATAACAACCTGTCACGATGTTGAATACGTGGGCTTTTGTCCTTTTTACGGTAAAAGACTAACCGACAACGCGTGTTAGGCGCTGACTTATCCCTACTTAGGATTCAGGATAAAATTTCCCGTGCGTGTAATGTACGGATTTTGACGTTGTTAATAACAACCTGCCATGATGTCGAATACATGGGTTTTTGTCCTTTCTAACCGGCAATACGTGTTAGGCGCTGACTTATCCCTACTTAGGATTCAGGATAAAATTCTCCGTGCGTGTAAGGTATGGATTTTAGCGTTATTAATAACAATCTGCCACGATGTCGAATAAGTGTGCTTTTATCCTTTTTACGGTAAAAGACTAACCGATAACGCGTGTTAGGCGCTGACTTATCCCTGTAGTTTTTCTAATGTGTATTAGCCCAATTACACTTTCCAAGATGTGATCCAGCCCTATTTCCACTTCCCAAGAGAAAAAAATCCAAAAAATCCCAAACTACCCCTCTTCTTCTTCTTCTCCTTCTCCTTTCCTGTCTGTCCTTTTTTTCCATGGAGACCACAATCCGATCCTCACTCTCCGCATCACCTCTCGGCCCACCATCTTCATCTCCAACCGCTCACTCGTCTACCACGGGGATAACTTATCCGACCGCTTCCCCACTATTGATCCTAACCACATCCTACTCCCCGTTATATCCACGTCCTCTGCCTCTCTGCCAACCATGATTTGATGGAGTAAGATTCGTTCCTTTTTCTGATCTAGGGATTCCTTTTCTTGTTGGATCTATAATATCTGAGCTAAAAAAACATTATTTTGATGTTTTCTTTGTTTCGAAGCTTGCCCTTTTTCTTTCCCTTAATAGCTTCTATGAGTTAAGAGCAAAGACCTGTTCTTTATGCATATTTGTAAATACCAACTTTTTTATTTTTATTTATTTTTGCAGGAGCAGATTATGATGGAGTTTAATGATCTGATAACAGGACACATCATCTCCACCACCATTGGAGGCAAAAATGGTGAACCTAAGAGAGTAAGCAACTCCAAGATTAAAGCTTTATGTGAAATTGATAATGTAATGTTTCCCGAGTAAATCATGGGCGTCTCTGTTTACACTTGCAGACGATTAGCTATATGGAGACTGAATTTTATCTACTATCCAACTTAGTGAAGAAAATGACGATGAAGATGAAGTCAAAGGGTGGTAGATGAGGCTTATCAGGTTATTGGGTTTTGGATTTGTGTCGGATGGTATATCGGACTCGAAGATGGCCGGCGATCGATAGTAGAGGGTGGGGCCTATCACTGGAGCAAGATAGTTGGAGGGATGAGGAGGGGAAAAGGGAGGAGCGGCGGTGGCGGATGTGGATGTGAAACACTTTTGTAACGAACCGATCACCACAACCGAGCAACTTGTAACGAACCGATCGCCGATTAATATGAGTTACGGATGTGAAACACTTTTGAATGTATGAACTGAAATAATTTTGGGTGTATGTAATAGCTAAATACTTTTATATGTATGTAGTAGCTGTGTATGTGAATTGAAATACTTTTGTAGGGATGTGAACTATAATACAAATGTGATATAAAATTGATGCACAAATTTGTCCTATTAACTATTGAAATACTTATATATGTCCTTAACTATAGAATTGTTTTTGTTAAATTGTTAAGTTACTCTGTTAGATTGTTAAGTTACACAAGTAATATGTTAACTTTTCTTGGTAGCTTGTTAAGTTACACAGATAACATGTTAACTTTTGCGGTAGACTGTTGAGCTACACAAATAACATGTTAACTTCTTTTGTTAACTTCTTAAGTTATATAGATAACATGTTAACTTTTCTTGGTAGCTTGTTAAGTTACACAGATAACATATTGGCTTTCGTAGTTAGATTGTTAAGTTACGCAGATAACTTGTTAACTTTCTTTGTTAACTTGTTAAGTTACACATGTAACATGTTAACTTTCACAGTTAGATTGTTAAGCTACACATATAATATGTTAACTTTTCTTGGTAGCTTGTTAAGTTACACAGATAACATGTTTATTTTATTTGTTCACTTATTAAGCTACTAAGATAACATAAGCATATGCCCACCTACAAAAAATATGAACGTTGAGGATTTATATATATCAATAGTTGTGTCTATTTGTCCTATTAACTATTGAAATACTTATTTATGTCATTAGCTGTGTATATGAATGTTAAGGATTTACCTTTTAACTATAATTTATACATAAATTATAGTTAACATGTTAACCATATCTGGGGTGTAATGTGATACAACTACAGAACTATTTTATAGGTTGGCATATACTTATGGTTAACATGTTAACTTATGGATTAAGAGTTAACATGATATTTATTATAGTTAACAAATTACATGTAAGAGTTAACAGCTAATCAACTATAGTTAACATGTAATGGATTATAGTTAACCTCATTCTGCTGTGCGTAAGTAAATACCAGATCAGGTTAACTTGCTAAATATTATAGTTAACAGGTAAATCCACAACGTTCATATACACATCTAATGACATAAATAAGTATTTCAATAGTTAATAGGACAAATATACACAGCTATTGACATATATAAATTCTCAATGTTCATATTTTTTGTAGGTGGACATATACTTATGTTATCCGAGTAGCTTAACAAGTGAACAAAATTTTTTAACATATTAGGTGGGTAAATTAACAAGTTAACTGCGAAAGTTAACAAGTTATCTGTGTAACTTAACAATCTAACTGCGAAAGTTAACATGTTACCTTTGTAACTTAACAAGTTAACAAAGAAAGTTAATAATTTATCTGTGTAACTTAACAATCTAACTGAGAAAGTTAACATGTTATCTGTGTAACTTAACAAGCTACTAAAAAAAGTTAACATGTTATCTGTGTAGCTTAACAATCTAACTGTGAAAGTTAACATGTTATATGTGTAACTTAACAAGTAACAAAGAAAGTTAACAAGTTATCTGTGTAACTTAACAATCTAAGTGCGAAAGTTAACATATTATCTGTGTAACTTAACAAGTTACCAAAAAAGTTAACATGTTATCTATGTAACCTAACAAGTTAACAAAAACAGTTAACATGTTATCTGCGTAGCTTAACAATCTACCGCGAAAGTTAATATGTTATCTGTGTAACTTAACAAGCTACCAAGAAAAGTTAACATGTTACTTGTGTAACTTAACAATCTAATAGAGTAACTTAACAAGTTAACAAAAATATTTCTATAGTTAAGAATATATATAAGTATTTCAATAGTTAATAGGACAAATTTGTGCATCAATTTTATATCACATTTGCATTATAGTTCACATCCCTACAAAAGTATTTCAGTTCACATACACAGCTACTACATACATACAAAAGTATTTAGGTATTACATACACCCAAAAGTATTTCAGTTCATACATACAAAAGTGTTTCACATCCGTAACTCATATTAATCGGCAATTGGTTCGTTGCAAGTTACGCGGTTGTGGTGATCGTTTCGTTACAGAAGTGTTTCACATCCGCCTCCGCCACCACCACTCCTCCCTTTGCCCCTCCTCATCCCTCCAACTATCTTGCTCCAGTGATGGGTCTCACCCTCTACTATCGATCGCCGGCCATCTCTGAGTCTGATATACCATCCGACATAGATCCAAAACCTAATAACCAGATAAGCCTCATCTACCGCCCTTTGACTTCATCCTCATCTATTTTCTTCAGTGAGTTAGATAGTAGATAAAATTCACTCGCCATATAGCTAATCGTCTGCAAGTGTAAATAGAGACGCCCATGATTTACTCGGGAAATATTATATTATCAATTTTACATAAAGCTTCAATCTTGGAGTTTCTTACTTTCTTAGGTTCACCATTTTTACCTCCAATGGTGGTGGAGATGATGTGCCATGTTACCGGATCATTAGACTCTGTCATAGTCTGCTCCTACAAAAATAAATAAAAATGAAAAAAGTTGGTATTTACAAATCTGCATAAAGAACAGATCTTTGCTCTTAAACCCATAGAAGTTATTAAGGGAAAGAAAAGGGGCAAGCTTCGAAACAAAGAAAGCATCAAAAGAAAGTTTTTTTTAGCTCAGATATTGCAAATCCAACAAGAAAAGGAATCCCTAGATCAGAACAAGGAACGAATCTTACTCCATCAAATCATGGCTGGCGGAGAGGCATAGGATGTGGATATAACGGGGAGTAGGATGCGGTTGGGATCAGTGGTAGGGAGGTGGTCGGATAAGTGGGCCCCGTGATAGACGAGGGAGCGGTGGACGAGGGAGCGATCAGAGATGAAGATGGTGGGCCAGGAGGTGATGCGGAGAGTGAGGATCGGGTTGTGGTCTCCATGGAAAAAGGGACAGACAGAGAAGGAGAAGGAGAAGAAGAAGAGTGGAAATATGGTTGGATCACATATTGGGAAATGTAATTTGGGCTAATACACATTAGAAAAACTACAGGGGGCTGGGACACATCTAGATTCTATTTTGGGGCCTTGAAGCAATTCTCCCTATTAAAAACCAAGGAATAATTCTTCAATGACAAATAAATAAATAAATGACCTCTAGATTCAATGAATATTCATTGATTTATTGTTGCTATAATTGTAATACCGGAAATTATTCATGTGATAAGTAGGCCATATGATATTACCAATTGAAAATTTCAATTTTTTTTATTACTCAGAGGCCCAATAGTATTTTAGCTCTAACCTGATCAGCACTGCTGGTAGGGATTTAATACCTCTAAGGCCCATTTGTGTTTAACCATGACTTGACAAGCACATTAACTTAATATTTAAAGTTTATGATATTTCCTAACCATATCTCCCAACAATTTCCATGTTTTTTCCGTAATCAAATCGTGCGATTTTTTGTCTACGGTTTATTTTTGTAACTAACCCGTTTGCTACTACTTGAAAATTCCTTAGTCTTAGGGATTTTCTAATCACAACCCTCCCTTAAAACCCTTATCTCCTCTCCTCTACCATTCTTTCCTCAGAACCTACACACACACAAAAAAAAAAAAAAAGGAAAAACAGAGAGCAAGAGAAGGAGAAGGACGGGATTTGGATTTTTTTCTTGGATTTGGGGTTCAGAGTCTTTCATTATAGTTTCATAGAAATAAATAGTAGGCTTCATGTTTAAACTTATTAGATATTTCTTAGTTTGGTTTTTTCCCCTCTCTATATGGTAGATCATTTTTTTCTTTTTGCCATTAGAAACTCTTGGCCACCGTAAACTAGAATTTTATGTTAGGAGTTATCCATACCTAGTTTCATGCATAGGTCAATATCTTTAATTATTGCTCTTTGTGGAGTACATGATTATACTTGGTTCTGGAGCTTGGTCTATTTTGAGTTTATGCTACATATAATCCTTGCATAAGCTAACATTTTGGTTCATGAGTTCTTCGGTTGACATTATGCTATAGATAAACCTTGGTATATATGAAGAAATCATGCCTTGTGCTTGTGTTAAACTTTATTTGATCAGTTAGACTTTAGCCAAAAAAATAGTGAATATGATTTGAATTTTTTTCTTGTTTATAAAAAAAAGGAGGGGCCCGATCTGCGGGGGGGTTTATAATCCTACAATTTATTTTTTTATTTTTATTTTTCTTCCATGATCTTCACATTATTGTTGCTATAGTACTATTACTTTCACATAAATTTTTGTACAAGTCGGAAGCTTAATTTTCAACTTTTATAATATATATAAATATATCATTTACTTATCAGAAAATATGTATTAAGGACTTTAACTGAAACTGACATTTAGTTATTACATGTCATCACCTTTGGCAAAAAGATTAATGTTTGTAGTGGTTAGTTGTATTTAACAATGACACCAAGGTTTGGAGTTCGAATCCTAGGGACTCTGAGTTTTCACAAAAATTCTTTTGGATCGGGTTTTGAACCCAAAACGATCAGGTTGGAGTCCAATATCAAATACTAGACCCGTTTGGGTCTAAACCTCAAATTTCAAATCTGTTTGGGAATTTTGCTCACTAAAATTAGTTTTGTAGGTTTTTATGCTGTCAAATTAAAACTGTTTGACCCACTTTGACACTAAATAATTATGTTAATTATTTATTTTTCACTTTGTTAAGACAAATGATGATATTGTTTGATCTCTCGATCCTTATTGGATCACCTGATGTTATGTTTGATCACGTAGTGATATCTAATAGGGTTGATTGTGCATGAAGATGACTTCCATCAAGAAATATGATTCATAAATGTGTTATCATTACATGGCTATACCCTCGATATAGATATACTGATATGAAGAGTTTCTCTTGATTATTACTATTATTATAATAACATATACTAGATGATATACCCATTTTGATTGGACATATTTTGGGTCACAGTTATTTTTTATAAATTTTACGAAAGCCGTTCCACGGTAATTCTATGGTTAGTGAACAATATTTCATGCACAACCACTTAAAATAAATAAATAAAAGTGGGGTTTGTAAAGGAAAATTGGACGGAGAATATAATGTGTATATAAGCGGGCTCATGTGCATTATTGATATCCATATTTATATATATAAGAGCTAATGGTCAATCGTGACTTGAAGCCGTGTTCCGGGATGGTTTACAGGAACCCGACTTATATACATGAAAATAATCTTCTCTAATTCAAATAACACATAAAATAATAACAAGGTGCTTGTGTGTCTTGTGGTGACCTTGTTTAATATCTACAATTAGCATTTTCTTGTATCACTTGTAGTTGAGTTTTCTTCTTTTCTTTATACCTGCTACATACACTTACACACGCATAATTCTTCCATTTTACATGCTTGTTGGGAGTTTTCTTACTCCCTTGGGGTTTACGCACCCCAGACTCGGGAACTGTTCTTTCTTCGCATGATCAAGAATATTTTGAGGAGCAAGTCCAGCGGCATTGATCACACCTTTTACTCCATCAGTTTTTCAATTCAGTTGGTTTAGATAGTTATTTGGTTTAGACTTTTTCTTGAGTCATATGTGACTTTTTTTTCTAGACTATGATGTACAAAAATTTTATTTACCCTTTCCCTTTGTGGGTAGTTGTGAACTTGCAGTTGGACTCCGTCCTTTTGTAGATTTTTTTCATCTATATATTTTTTATTACCTTAGTTACATGCTTTATGATGTAGTTTTGACTTTATATCTATATACAGGATGATTTAAAGGCGTGAATATGACCGAATGGTTGCATTGCTGGTCCCAAGTTATTACATTTTAGAACCGGGGTGTGACAATAATGTCACGTGATGATATATACAATTTATTAATTATATCAAAGTGAAAAACAGAAAAGGAATAATTAAGATGCACATGCTAAAATAAGCCATCATAATAAATAACAAGGAAAAATATATTATGAGTAAAAAATAAGATAAACAATAAAGATTAAAAAACAAAGTTCACCGTGGAGTGATCGACTAAAAAATTGCCACGCCTGAAACCGACCGCACGATCTCTGCCGTTTATCCTCCACCGCCGCGTGTAAGACGCAGCCTGACACAGCCAAATGCAACCATACGCGCCCACCCTCTTACCCGCTAACGCCGTCACTTCGACGTCTGTTCATTTCAATCCGTTTATGAACTGATAAATATGCCTTTACGTGATCTCCGTGACTGCTGTCAGGCTCCTCACGTCCCAAAGCCCCCACAAAAAGCCGTTAAAATCGTATAGAGACTTATGTATAGAAACTTATATGGGTATATGACCCTCCAGGGGCATCTTAGATTAGTACAATTATTCACAATTTCAAACATAAACCTGTTCCCGACATTAATGTTTTTTAAGTAAGGAACGTTATTGTTAATGTTAATAATCAAATAGCTAATTAAGAGGAGGGTTAGGTCGTCGAGAGTCCTCTAACTCCTCCAAATGTTTGTTGGGATCCGAGGAAATCCGCGCAAACGCCGAGAGAAAGTCACACAAGATCAAAATAATGTCACAAACACAAACAAACGAATTTTACGTGGCTCGACAAGTTGGCTACATCCACGGGTCAAGAAGGGGATGAGTTTTAAAAATAGAGATTACAAAATCACTCAAAACCTCATAAATTAATCTCTCAAACAAATCTCTCAAATCTCTCAAACAAAACTCTAACCAAATTGCACAGAAAACTCTCTTTTCTGTTCACAAAACAAACCCCTTTTCAACCTTGCTTAAACCCTAAAAAACGTGGTTGCTATTTATATCAAACAGCAATTCCAAACCAATCAGGAAACAGAAACCAGTCCCAAAAACCCGACGCGATCGACCGCACTTGACGCTACGGTCGACTGGCCAGAACAACAGAAACTCACCCTATAAACAAACCTCCATCGATCGACTGGCATGACCCTTCGATCGACCGAATAGCAAATTCAGTCGACCGGAAGTATCTCGCGGTCAACCGGACAAAGTGCATCAAATTGACCTGTAGTCGTGCACGTTTTCTGCCGATCGGCCTTGCCTCGTGATCGACCAGACAACACCTAAATTGTTTCCTACTTTAAAATTCCTGAACTTCGTCGCTGAGCCCGCCATTTCTACAATTCTCCACTTCGGTGAAGATTTTTCAAAACTGAGCCGACATCAACCAATCAAATATCTCACTTGTTACGTCCAGTATAAAATAAAACAAATTCACGACAACGGACTCAATCCACAATAAGTCGGGAACCCAAATGAGAATGCGAATAAACTCTAAATATCGGTATCAACTTACCAAACCGGCTCCACCAAAATAACTGCCTACGTATCTTCTTGCCCAAGGAATCAAGCCTCACGTAGTTCACCCAAATAGTCTCCAAAGGCCCTCAATCAACTAGAAGGATTTTTAAACCTTTACGATCATCACCAACAAATCTGCAGCTGATAACTTTCCAAATTGCCTCAAAGTGAAAAGATAAACTCTCTTCCAAACTTGCATCTCTCCACACCAAATCTGTCTTGGAGCTTAATTCATCAACACTATATGTAGAAGAAACACAATTACCAAACACCTCCAACTGAGGTGAACCAACGACCATAGCCAAATCTGAACTGTGTCCATCAGCTGCACTCGAATCAACAAACTCATCATTTGCATCAACACTAACATGATCCCGTGTCACCTCAGCTGGAATCCTAAACAATATAGAATGATCTGGAATATGTGGAGTAATCTCTACACAACATGGAATAGCACCACTCTCTACCCGCTGCGATATCCTAATGATCTGTCCAACACTCTCCACCTGCTTAGAATCAAATATGACAATACTGCTCAGAATAATATCAAAACCCCAAAACTGGTAACCAAACACGTCTCTGAATCCCAAATATGCACCCGGATCAAATTTTACATCCTTAATGTGATAATATGCTGGGCATCCAAATATCCGAAGCAACCCAAAATCTGAAGCAGCTTCACCAGATCCAAATACTCCAATCGCGACAAACGACAACCTATAAATAAGATGTATCCAATATATCAAAGCCTCAACACCAAAACTCCTCTACAAACCACTGATTGATATCAAACACCAATCCTTCTCCAGCAAGGAACAACTCATCAAATTTGTAATCTCATCTCGTTGCCCTAATGTTTCCTTTCCAATGAAGTGTCTCAAACTGTCTTGCACTAGGCACAAATACAAAAAAGAACCTCTCTTGTACTTCCTATCAAATTCAGAATTAAATATATTTACCTTTCTACCTATACACTTCTTCCACCTGTTGTTAACTACTAAGACTTCACTCAAACGAGACTTAGTTGCAACCCACAAATGCCTAGAATAGTCTTCAACATAGAAAACCAAATACTTATTACCTCCCAATGATGCCTCATTGGAAGGTCCCCAAATGCCTACGTGAACATCATCTAGAAGGCCCTTCGCTCGGTGAATAGAAGTGTCAAACTTCACATCGGTCTTCTTGCTCATACTAATATATTCACATGACTTAAAATTACAGGTCAAAGTACCTCTCTCCCATCCATGCACAGAATTAACACTCGAATGTCCCAGCCTCCTCAAATGCCACAGTCTAGCCGAATCAATAGAAGTCGTCGGCACTCCATGTATCACTATGCTCCCAATCAAATAGTACAAATTATTCTTTCTGATGTCCTTCATTACAATCATGGGCCCCATTGTGACCTTCAGAGATGCATCCTCTAATATCACCCTATAGTCTGCTACCTCCAAAACTCTAAGTAAAATGATTTTCTTCGACAAATTAGGAACGAACGTTACTTCCTTCAACTCCTTAATCACCACGTCACACATTCTGATCCGAACTGTTCCAATACCACTAATAGGGTATTCATGATCATTACCCATAAGCACAATATCCCCTCTTTCCAACTCCTCAAAGTTGGAGAACCAATCTCTCCTAGGGTAAATATGGTATGAAGCACCCGAATCTAACATCCACTCTGTAAAGTCGACATCACAAACTGACGGTAGTGCAGAGCACGAGTAGCCCAAAGAATCCGAATCTGAATTGTCGCCACTAGCCTTGGTAACATTCACCTCTGAAGCTTGTATAACTTTCTCCTTATTCTTCCTGGATCGATCTTTCAACTTTGGACATTCAGACTTCTAATGTTCATCTACTTTACAAAAAGCACATTGATTCCTACCAACTAAAGGATGTGCTCTTCTAGACTGCGACCTCCTATTTCGGTTTGGACTTTTCCCTCTTGTGGTCAATGCCTCTGCTATTGTATCATTTGAAGACTCATTGTCCTTCTTCCTTAGCTGATAATTCACAAGAGCAACGGTAATTAGAGTAAGAGCAAAGGTTTCATATTCCTCATCAGGCAAGGAACTCAACAACAATAATACATTGTCCTCATCATTGATCATAACATCCACATTCGCCAAATCCATAAAAATCTTCATATAATTATCATGTGATCACTAATTGATTCCCTTCTTCAACTGGAAACGGTAAAGCCTCCTCTTTAAATGCAAGCGGTTCTCAACACTCTTTGTCAAATACTTGCTTTCAAGAATCTCCCAAATCTTCTTTGTCGAAGTCTCATTGATCACATCATACTTAAGATCCTACGTTAAACAAGACCTAATCATGACATACGTTGTCTAATTCATCTTTTTCCAAATCTTTTCTTCAATGTCGTCCGACTTGCCGTCCAACTCCAAAGTATCTTCCAAATTCTGTGTGTTCAGCGCATCCAAAACTTCACATCTTCATAATTCAAAGTTATTCGTGTCATTAAACTTCTCCGCATCTATCTTTATAGAGTGGATATTCAGACTTTGAACGGTCTTCACACCAGAAGAACCATTCTCAACACCTTCTTTCCCAACCATCTTCCTCAAAATACTAACAAACCAATACGGAACAAACCAAAAGATATATCCAAACTGCAAAAAAGGTATGTTTTTACCTCCAACTGAAACCCTGATAAGAGCCTCCAAAAGATCTCACTCCCACACAATGAAGACAAGATCCACAATAGTAAAAATCCCACTATCTCTAATTGAAACCCTAGACGAGCTTCCAAAGTAATCTACTCCTCCACCTAACCCCAAGCGTAGCATGGGCTCTGATACCACTTTTTAGGGTTTCGAGATCAAACATAAACGCTGAGAGAGAAGGCCAAACACAATTAAAATAACGATACAAACACAAATAAATAAATTTTACATAGTTCGGCAAGTTGCCTACGTCCATGGGACAAGAAGGGGATGAGTTTTTACTAATAGAGAAGAGAGTACAAATAGAGATTACAAAACCACTCAAAACCTCACAAATTAATCTCTTAAACAAATCTCTCAAACAAAACCCTAACCGAATTGCTCAGAAAAATCTATTTTCTGTGCACAAAACAAACACTTTTTCAATCTTGCTTAAACCCTAAAAGTATGGTTGCTATTATATCAAACAATAATCCCAAACCTATCAGGAAAGCGAATCCAGGCCCAAAAACTCGACGCGGTCGACTGCACTTAACGTCACGGTCGACCGGCCAGAACAACAGAAACTCACCCTGTAAACAAACCTGTATCGGTTGACTGGCATGACTCTTCGGTCTACCGGACAGCAAATTCGGTCGATCGGAAGTATCTCACAGTCGACCGGATAGAGTGCATCAAATTAACCTATAGCCGTGAATGTTTTCGGTCGACCGACCTTGCCTTGCGGTCGACCGGACAACATCCAAAATTGTTTCCTACTTTAAATTTTCTTAACTTCGTCGCTGAGTCCGTCATTTCTACAATATTCACTTCCGGAGCAAGCCGCTCTTCCTTGTATATGTAAGAACTCGTAAGAGAACGGAGTTGAGTTCTTCGATTGTTCCTTTTAGGGTTGTGCATGGTTCGATCCAGACAGAAAAAATCGATCGAACTAACCAAAATTAGCAGTTCGGGTCGGTTTTGTTTGTAGGTCGGTTCAGATCGAGTTAAAAACTTTTTAACCTAAACCGTCCGAACCAACCGCATCACTAATAACACAATAGTTTTTAACCCATACCCATTAGAAATCATACCCGACTCGTTCACTAAAATCCCTCAAATCTCAATACCTAAACCCTAAATCAAAGCCCGCAACCACACTTCCTCTCTGTCCGTAGTTTCGCACTCCAAACTCACACACACACTCTCTCTCTGCACTCCGCAGCGTACCAGCGCAGGCGTAGTGCCACAAGCGCAACTTCTCTCGTCGACTCCGACTCGCCGACATCATCTACGAGTCGTCGTCGTTGCCTACGACTCGTCGTCATCGCCGACTCGAATTTCCTTCACTCACCACCAAGCAGCCACTCATCATCATCTTCATGGCCGAGGCCGAACCATCTCCTCAGGATCCATCTCCTGCTTTGGGGGACACCTGCACCCGTAGTGGAGGTATAAACTAAAAACCCTAATTTTGAATCTATGCTTTTAGTTTCAGGGGAAAGATCTAAACTATTTAGTTCTTGATGCATACTACTAAATTATAGATTAGTGAGAAATAATTGGTTTAATTAGATTTTATGATTAAAATTAGATTTTCAGGGGGACTACAAATTAGATCATAAAAATACGCATTCTCACAAATTGGATGAGTGCTAAGTCATTGACACATAAAGACTGAAAGATCCACTAGCACCACATCCACTAGTTTTTCGACTGGTCTTGGATCTTGGGTCTTTGTATATGTTAAAATAGCTTCTTCCCACCATGTAGCTTATAGATGTATTTGTTTTGTTTTAAGTTGTAGCTGATTGTTGCTACCCCTGTGATGTTTCCCCTTCTTTATCGCTTTATCTTGATTAGATTAGTGCTTTTTTATTCAAAATCCTTGCACGTTAGTACCTGTATAAGTTGTGAATAAAGCAAAAGAAAAGGTTGTATAATAGACATGAATAAATTTGTCTACAACATTTGAATGCATTTGGTTAAAACCGAACAAACCAAACCGAACCGCACCGAACCGACTTGCAACAGTTCGATTCGATTTTGAATAATGGGTGGTTCAGTTCGGTTATTCAAAATTTGATAAGAACCGAACCGACCGACCATTTGCACAGTCCTAGTTCCTCCGGCGATCAAATCAATAAATTACTTGAGTCGAGAAGAAAATGAACTGTAGAAGTTCTAGAGTTTACGGAGCAGGAAAATTGCTTACCATGGTGCTGAGAATAGTCCTCCTATTTATAGTAATAATAGAGGGGTGGTTTGGTAGATCAAATATGGGATGGCGGCTGAGTTAGTATTCATTTTACACGTGTCGGCTGTCCAGTGCCAGGAGTCACTTCGGCGTTTAATTTGAAGTGACAAGAGGCACGTGGTGCCGACTTAGTCCGATATGTTATAAAGATCTTCGGGGACGGAGAAATGATGATTTTGCCCATTCATCTAATGTGATGGCGACCAATTGTCGCGGGGGAGGGGGGGCATCGAGGTATGCCGTCACTTTTCTACTCGCCAGGTAGAGGGCTAAGAAGTATCATCTTTCAAGTCAACTCCGAGAGATGTCGACCGAACAGGTGGTTGTGTAGGTCGCTTGTGGAGTCGACCTTAGGAGGTTGACACGTACTGCCTTATGAGCCAGCTACGCGAGATGTTGCTCCTTTGAGCCGCCCGAGCTGAGGAATTTGGTTATTTCGAAGTGGTAAACTGATTTAATTAGCTAGTTAATATGGAACACTTGTATGCTACTAAATAAAGATTATTATTCAATAATTGAAGCACTATAACAATTATGTTTTCAAGCGACGTATTCTTAAATTTTATCTGGACATTAATTATCTTATACAAGCGACTTGTATCGAGATAAATGTCGAGCAACATATATATTCATACCAAACGTAGTGATATAACTTCTAATATAATAATCGGTGCAAAACAAAAAACATTAGTGTATTCTTTCTTCAAGATCAGTACAAACAAAATTTTGCATCAATATAAATCATATAGGGATTAGTATAGTTGACATTCAAAATAAAATATTAGAATAAACTGTAATATTTTTCTTCTTTTTTTCATAATTATAAACCATTAACGGGTGGCTTAGATGGGTTGGTTGCATTATTAAGATTTGGAGTGCCTGAGTTTGATTTCCTAACTGGTATTTACCTTTTTATAAGGAAAAATACGTTTTTTGGGTACATAACAATACTAATTAACAAACATAACTAATGCGCTTTTAACGCACATGAGTTCTAATCGAGGTTCTCTCGTGGGAGAGTGACATGACTTTGCCATATGATCTACTAGGATGCTGCCTGTATTTACTTATTGTTGTGTAGGATTAAAGATTTCTTATGGATGTAGCCGTCTCGGGGAGAGTGACATGACTTTGCCATATGGTTTTAGCTCCTCAAAACCTTGTCAAAATGTAATAAATCTCCTCCACTCCCCTCTATAAAAACGTCCGAACAAAACTCCTATGCGTACAAATCGTCAGCGGCCCCCCACGTCTGAGGCTATAAATAACAACCATTATCGTTGCTCCCTCCTCACTATGGCGACTCGAGTACTGCTCCTCGTGCTCCTCCTCGCGGTCCGGTGCTCCGCGGATGAAGGTGCGGTCACCGCCGGCTCGGTTGGGCCGGGCCGGGCCCGCTCCAGTAGGCTGAGCCGGGCCGCGTTTCCGAAGGGGTTCACGTTCGGAACCGCGGCGTCGGCTTATCAAGTAGAGGGCATGGCCCTCAAGGACGGGCGTGGGCCCAGCATCTGGGACGTGTATGTTAGCACTCCCGGTAAATCTCAGCCGTCTATCTTTCGAAATGGTCAGAATGTTTTTGAAGTTTTTTTTTTCCCTTGGTTATTTTAATTTGGGCTTTTGTTCGGAGCAGGGATTATAGCGAATAATGCAACTGCGGACAGGACTGTGGATGAGTACCATCGATACAAGGTATATATAAAAATAAAAAATAAAAGATTATGCGCGATAACTGTTGCACTCTCTTTTGTCATTGTACGCGCACAATCTTCGTGAGTTGTCTAATCAAGAAGGAATCCAAGTTTAGATCTGGATCTCCCGCTTTATTGAAACAAATTGCACAGAATTGGCCCTTTTATATTCTTTCTTTTTTAACGTAATTCTTTTTTAACATAATGAGAACTAAGTTTATTTAAAAATAATAAATCCTTTTAATATTCTAGCGAATAAAATAATCCAATTATGACATGAAGGCTTCTCTAGGCACTTATGTATATGTTTAATTGTAAAATTTGTAAATAAAATAACTTTTCTAGCTACCTACACCGTCCATATAAGAAAATGATAGGGGCATACCTCAACCACACACTCTCTCTTGCTATAGCTAAATATTTGAGATTAATTTCTTACAAGTAAATATCAGAAAAACGCCCCTTAACTTTGAACGACTATCGGAAAACCCCGTTAGCTTTCAAAATATCAGAAACCCCCCTTAAGCATAGGAATTATCATAAATTCCTCCATTAAGTATTCATGGCATGTGTTTAGATGGCTTTCTGATTGTTATTTTGTTTCTAGCTGTTCCTTCTCTTTCTTGCTTTCCTTCGTGCTGAAAAAAGAAAAGAAAAGAATATATAGCTCTATTTGGAACTTGAGACCTCCTTTAACGTAGTCTTTACAATCTTTCACTCAGATTTCGGTGGATTATTTCTAAAGTGAAGTTATTT
>BQKN01064256.1:295734-313571 GCA_022839385.1 Asparagus kiusianus
ATCTTTCACTCAGATTTCGGTGGATTATTTCTAAAGTGAAGTTATTTCTGTAAATTTCTTGAAGACATTATATAGATGTTTGATCAGAATTAGTATTCCACCAAGATCTTTACCAAAGTATAATATATCAGAAATGGTAGTTTGCTCATCGACCTCCTTAGATGTTTGTCTGATGATTTATGGGCCTTTAATCATAAATGATATAGTTATTGTCAAGAAGCATCTATTTATATTGTTTGGTAAGAATTCACCTTTGACTATTTCTCGTGGAACCCTCCACATATAAATATCTCCTCAAAACAAGAAAATGCTATAGGCTAATTGAAATATTTGTAGAATATTTGGTTAGTTGACTGAGCTAAAAATAGGAATTTTAGATCTCTAAACAATTATCGGGTTTGCTTCAAGTGCTTACCAGAAACTAAATTAATTTTTTCACGGATGAGTATGTTATATATGGTCGAAAAACTGTTAATATATCTAGTTCGAACCTCTTCTATTTTCTGCAAATGACACTAAATTTATTGTTGTAGTTGCAGCTTCATCATCATTTTTCCATTTATTGTGTTAGCTCACCAAAGTTTTGAAAGGCATACCCATCTGACATTTTTGTTGTTGCAGACTAGCAGCTGGGCTTAAAACTTTACCATTTACGATAATTTGGTATGCAAAAAATAAAAGTTTAAACATGAAAAAGATCCTAAAATGATATCGGATCCTAAAATGATACAACCAAGACTTATAGTACAAGTTATTGTTTGTCGTCCTGGACAAGTATTGTAAATATAAGTATTAAGGAGCTGCATAAGTCAGATGCTTTACTTAGATTTATATAAAAAAACGTAAGAAACCATTCAACAATTTGCAACAACTGACAATCTGGATGAATTTGTCCACCATCAAACATATTGATAAAAAGTTTGCCATTTTATTCACAAATAAGGATTTTTTGCCCTCTATAGCACATTTTTATTCATATTTTGTTAAACAGCCTTTATCTTTTATCTATGTTTTTGGAAAAAAAAAGAATTACAAAAAGATGGTCTTACAGAATATGAATAAAAAAGCCTCATAAATTTAGCAGACACTTAGGTAAAAATTCTCATATACTTGAATAAATGTCCATGAATAAATTTGTTCCAACTTTCACCTCTATGATCGTGTCATGTTAAGTTATAGATAATTGAAAACAGGTTTCAATTACAAGGTCCTTTAATTTCAGGTATCCTTCTTATAAATTGGTGTGCAATCTTTTAGTGTTTTTGGTTTAATTTATCACTTTGTAATTAAATATTGGAGGCAAATTAACTGCTGCCTTATTTTAAGTAAATTTGTCTTGAAAAGTTTAATATTGCTAAGTGCAAACATACTTGTGGATTTTTATATTCTTAATGATTTTTGTCTCTATAGCAATCTAAGACATCACCACCTTTACTCAAATAGACCCAAGAATGTGTCAACGTTTATGAGACATTAAATTATATATAAAAGACAAACACAGTTATTATCATGTTTCAAAACTTCAATTAAGTTGAGATACATGGTTGTGTAATCTAAGCATTAGTGGAGTAATGGGAGCAAAGACAGTGAAAATTGTATTCAAGGGTATTATATAACATGCTAAAATCACTAACCGCTCCTAACTTGAGTTATATGAAGTCAGTATCTATTGATGTTTCCTATTTAAAATTTCTTCACTAGATTTATGGATTTAAATCTTGTTGGCATTATGGTGTAGGAAGATGTAAACATCATGAAAAAGATGAATTTTGATGCATATCGTTTCTCAATCTCATGGTCACGGATTTTTCCAGGTAAATAATGCAAACGGAACTCTGAATCAATTAATTTTTTTGTTATTATTTGATTTCTTTGTTTGAGTTGAAATTTTATATGATTTAAAAATGTCGCCAACTTTTTCATATAGATGGCACGGGGAGGGTAAATTGGAAAGGGGTTGCATATTACAACCGGTTGATAAACTACATGATAAAGCAAGGTGAACTCTTTGATCAAATGCTAAAAGTAATCTGCGTATTAATTTTGCATGGATTGCGATTGTAATTAATACACATCGTTGTGTAGGCATCACTCCATATGCAAATCTCTATCATTATGATCTCCCAGAAGCACTCGAGAAGAAATATTTAGGCTTGTTAAGCCACAGGGTTGTGTAAGTATTCAATAATATCTATAGATTTAAATTCTCTGATTCAGCAAAAAGTACTCTTGTTTATTGTGACATGCTGATTATCATGCCATTTTCATTTCTCTAGTTGTGAATAATAATATACTTGGATGCCCTATTAATGCATCAAATCTGTCAAATTCTGTCAACAATGTGAAATAAGCCTTCTGGTTAATTTATAACTTTTAAATCTTATTATTGTTATTCCATCAAAATTTTATGGAGTCAATGATTATATGACAGAGTCAATACTGGTTACAATGGAAAGTTCTGAAGTTTTTCTTTAATTATTTTTTAAAGAATAGTAAGTGTCTATAGCACTTACAATTATGTTCGTTTCATATCAACATTTTTATCGAGCATGTCAAGCATACGTTTAGAATCATCAAAATGAGGGTTTAAATGTTTGAAATTAGTAAATTTTTCTCTTAGGCTCCCACCACATATTTTCCTCTAATTGTTTTGGGTGGTTAATTAATCTCAGGGTTACTTCCTGCTTAATGATACAAATTTTGTAGTTTCAAGTATACTAGAGTATACTTTAAATTTAAATTTAGGGTTGATTGCGGATAGACCTTTGTAGCATCTCTATTTTAAACTTACTACCCCTCTTTTTGTTTCTTTGCAGATGGACCGTCTAAGTGGAAATTTTTTTTTACTCTTTTAGAGGGGTCTATTTGTCAAAGAACAATATTCTCTTTTTCTGAGTGTAAAAGAGTCAACAAAATTCACTCAGGGAGTCTATCTGCAACAATTAAACTAGAGGGGTAGTAAGTTCAAAAACAATGATACTAGAGGGTGTCTATCTGCA
Source organism: Asparagus kiusianus (assembly GCA_022839385.1). Lineage (NCBI taxonomy): Eukaryota > Viridiplantae > Streptophyta > Magnoliopsida > Asparagales > Asparagaceae > Asparagus > Asparagus kiusianus. The sequence goes on from BQKN01064256.1 coordinate 298,734, forward strand.
ATATTTAGTCCTTAAATTTAGCACAATTATGCCAACTTCACTTAATTTACATCGCTTTGCTTATTTGTTTCACAACATCAAGTTATCTGGAACATGCGGTTAAATTTTTTGCAGAAAGGATTATGCGGATTATGCAGATTTTTGTTTCAAACATTTTGGCGATAGAGTTAAAAACTGGATGACATTCAACGAGCCAAGAGTTGTAGCTGCTCTCGGATATGATGAAGGTAGTTTTGCTCCTGCACGATGCACAAACTGCACTGCTGGTGGAAACTCTGCTACAGAGCCTTACATTGTCGCTCATAATATGATCCTTTCTCATGCTGCTGCAGTGAAGAGATACCGTGACAAATATCAGGTAATAACCATTTTGACATAACCATCCTAAACTTGAAAATCATGTGCATAAAAATGACCAAAAAAACCCTGATTGAGGGGGGTGGGGGTGGGGGTGGGGGGTGGGGGACCTTTCAAGTCCATTTTGAAAAATCCCTCTCATGCTACCAAGCCTAACATTGTTGCACATTATATGATCCTTTCTCATGCTGCTGCAGTGAAAAGATACGTGACAAAATGAACTCATCATGCATTTCATCGATCATATTTGTAGGAGAACTCAATGGTGTGCTGAAACTTAAATTGATAAAAGGGTAAATTTCACTAAATCCCCCTTGAGTTTGGTCATTTTTGTCAGATAAACCCCCTAGCTAACACTGTTAGATCTAACATGAATGTGAAAAATGTCTGTCCAAATGATCAAAATTCCCCTGAAGAGAAAACTTCCTGTCCTTTTTAATAGTTTAAAGGTAATTTTCATCATACCTGCTTCAGTTTGGTCATTTATTAATGATTAGTTAATCTAATCAATTATTGATTTAGTTTAATTTGATAATTGGAATGTTAATTTGAAAAGGGTATTTTGGTCCTTTTTCTCAGTTCATCTGTCACGTTTAGGGGGGTAGTTGCAAAAAAAGAAAGAAATGAAAACCTTGTATGTTTTTTTTCGGTAAATGAAAAATTTTATTCATCCCCAATATGTAAAATTTTGTACATCAAGAATCTCAAGAATATGTAATTGAGATGACAAATCAAAGCCTATAGCTAAACTCAAGACCTAGCTAAACAAAAGCCAAAAACAGATACTAAACCTGCACACTATCAACGTGCACATATAAGCGATTAACTGCAGGAGGGCAGGAGGGATTAAAAGCTTCAGCACCTTGTATCTCAGTATATCAATCTGAGAAAACAGAAAATCTACCCAGAACTCAACCGTATAAGTCTTCCCAGTAAGCCGATAATGGACTGTTAAGCACTGCAGTTAGCATTACAAACTTGATTTCTTTCTCCAAGCTGACAGGATCCTTACTTCTCTGATTAAACAGTCTGTCATTACGCTCACTCCAAATGCAATAGATTGTAGTTGTTAAAGCCATCCTCTTTATTTTTTGCTTGAATCCCCTTCCCTTCAACCTCTTAGAGTACCAATCCATAACATATCTCCAAAGGCAAGATTTCCAATTGAACTTCAACCAGTCCATGATAGAATTCCATACTGTATTTGAATAAGAACACTCAAAAACCTTGTATGTTTGTTGTGTGGTGTGTGGTGCTTTTTTTCTTTTTTTTTGGTTGGGTTGGGGGGGGGGGGGGGGGGCCGCGCACGGGGCGGGGGTTGGGGGTGGGGGTGGGGAGGGGAGGGGGGTTTCTTTCTGAAACACCCCACATCCAAGTTTAAATTGAGAAAACTTACAGTTTTGAAGCTTCAATTCAGTTGTTGCCTGACTCTCTGCTTGGAAAGAACTACTTGATAGACTATAGATCACCGCACTGATAACTCATATGTAGCTATGATTTTGATTGACATTTATTATTTCTAATATTTTCAGGCTACGCAGAAAGGCAGGATAGGAATTCTCTTGGATTTTGTTTGGTACGAACCTTTATCAAACTCGACTGACGATCAAGCTGCGGCTCAAAGAGCCAGGGATTTCCATATCGGATGGTAATTATTATCAAAACTTCATCAATGCAACAACTTTGTGGATATCTAGAAATTAATGGAGTATATATTAATTTTCAGGTTTCTTCACCCTATAATATATGGAGAGTACCCGAAAAATTTACAGGAAATCGTCAAAGATAGGCTCCCAAAGTTCAATCCAAACGAGGTTAAAATGGTCAAAGGTTCCATAGATTTTGTGGGAGTTAACCAATACACAGCTTACTATATGTATGATCCTCATACTCCATTGAAAGCAAAACCTAGTAGCTATGCTGTCGACTGGAGAGTTGGATTTTCTTGTAAGATATGATATGTCTGACATATTTAGTTAAAAGACCATATATAATTTATGTTGATATCTTATAAGCTTATTTCGACTCAATTTTGCAGATGATCGTAATGGAGTGCCAATTGGACCACGGGTAAATATTGGAATTTAATTACACTGATAAATTCAATGTTAACCCATTATATTATTGATTGATTGGTAACTCTATAACTACATCTCTCAAGTAATGTAAACTGTCAGTGATCTCACTAGTGAAAATTTTAGCACTATTGAATTTCAAAGGGTAAATTTCACAAATGAACTTTTTTTCACTAAAGTATCATAACTGATGGCAGTTATTTTAGTTTATCATGTACTTCACTTGCGACATGTTTTGGACAATTTTCTCCCTATATACTTAATATTTATGCTATTTACCCTATCCCCTCACCTATGTTGAAATTTATTGGTGGTTTTTCTCTAGTTTTGTGAAACTTGCACATTCCAAATGTATAAGATTGTCCTAAAACAAGCTAAGGTATTTCTTGTTTTCCCTAACTGGTTAGCAATGTTAAAATTCTTGCAGGCAAACTCTAAGTGGCTCTACATCGTGCCATGGGGAATGTACAAGGCCGTTACATATGTTAAGGAAAACTATGGCAACCCTACCGTTATTCTATCTGAAAATGGTAATTTTCTTCTCATTTTTAGCACGCGATACTTATTATCAGATACCTAATCTTGAAACTATATAATAGGAATGGATGATCCCGGTAATGTCACACTTCAAGTTGGGCTACACGATACAACAAGGCAAAATTACTACAAGAGCTACATTACCGAGCTCAAGAGGGCAATTGATGATGGAGCGAATGTGATAGGTTATTTTGCTTGGTCATTGCTTGATAACTTTGAGTGGAAGTCTGGATATACTTCAAGGTTCGGTTTGGTCTATGTGGACTTCAAAACCCTGAAGAGGTACCCTAAGATGTCAGCGTATTGGTTTAGGGATATGCTTCAGAGAAAGAAGCATTAATAGTTTGCTATAAACTTGTTATTTAGAGTGAATTACCCCGTTTGTCGTTCATCGGGGTGGTTGTACTTTACATCATCACGTATATGTCTGGTTATAGAGAGGTTTAGTAGTTGAATAAGAGTAAATTGGACTAGATTCAGTATGAATCTAGGATTTTAGTTCTCTCTTTGTTATGAGGATGCTAATGTAGAATGAAGCAATGATCAACCTCAGTGAAGAAAGCATACTTTGGTTAAACGAGCTTAAATTATGTTGATCCATCTTATTTTGTTTGGCTGTCTTTGATAAAACCATAAAAAAAATTGGATTATGATTGATTCTGGTTTAGTTTTATCCTAACCTGACTTGCTTTATTGGGCGTGGACCAAAAGAAAAGAAGGTTTAGCGCCAAAATTTGGCCTAAAAATCGGTCAACCTTAACCTAAATTTTGTTGAATATAAGACAGTTCAAAACAAAACAATTAAAAAATGGGTATGGGTCAATTCTATCCCAATTTTATGAGTTTGCCAAGCATGCCCTTTGCAAGTATAGATGGGTTCAAATTATCAGACAAATGACTAGAAAAAATTAGCAGGAATATATATTGGTTTAGATGTGAATTTGATTACCTATGGTTAGCCGACATCTTTTTCTGCTATAGGTGTTACTTTAGGGGGTGTTTGTTTCACTCTTTATATAGAATAGGAATATGAATTGGATCTGACAGGGACAAAACTATAAATAAATGATTCTAAATGTATCATATTCCTAAGTTTGGTTCATAAAAATTTTATAGATTTCGAAATCTATAAAGTTGGAAAAGAGGGGAGTTTTTATGGAAACTCAAATTCAATGGGTTTGGGTGGAATTTGGTAAAAAAGCTGACATCATCCACTTCATTTCCATTTCTCTTTATTTTTTGAAATCCACAGCACCACAAACCTTAGACTGGGTTTCGGCCTTCTCCCGCCTCTTCTTAATCCTCTTTGTGCCTCTTCTCGAATCATTCTTCGATTTCTTTTTCAAAGAAGGCTCAGGATCTAGTTCTATTATTGGTTGTTGGCATCGATTTATGTCGGTTTAGCATTCTGTTTACAGCTTCGATTACGAGCTTTGAGTTAGCTTCGCTGGGTTTGTTACTTTGGTGGGTTGCTGTCGGTTGGTTAGGGTTCTGTTTACAGCTTTGTTCTTGAGCTTCTTTGATCGTTACGATCTTTGATTTTGATCCTTGATGCCAAGCTGAGTTGGCTTTGTTGCTGCGGTTGGTTGCTGTCAGTTGGTTACTGTCAGTTGGTTGCTTCGGTTTTTAGCTTCGATCTTCAGCTTCTTTCTTCGATTTTGAGGCTTGATCCCAAAATTTCTCGGTTGGTTGCCTCGGTTGGTTGCTTTGGTTTTTAGCACTGAATTACCCCTTTGGCAATTGAAGGTATAAATCTATAACACATTTTAAAAAAAATTAATATATAATCATGGATGGTTATTTATCATGGTTGATTTCTGTTTGTGGGAAAATTAGAAGAAGAAAATTGAGATATGATTTATTGTATTATCTTTCCAACTGGCTTAGACAAAGAATGAATACAATTCTCTCAATACATTTTCTCTCTAATTGACTTTAGAAAAAGAAATTACACTCTCCTTAATCAGAATCCCGATTCACAAAAGAGAAGAAGATAGACGGAGATCCTCCCCTTTGTTTAAGACTGTGTTCTTCATGATGGCGATGAGATGCCTCCCTCGACGTTCGTATCGAGTTTGCTTCTTGTTGACTATCCGACGTTTCATTTCGCTAGAACGATTGATGGAACTTGTGTGGCAAGTATGAAACTCTTAACAAGTTAAAGAACTCTGAATGAGTTGGAAAAACTCTGTAAAAGAGTTGATTTGAACCGAAAATCAGTTAATAAGCCAAGGCTGAAAGCTCCCAGGACTGCTCCAAAAGATGAATGTCGATCTCTCCTTTGTGCAGTTTTGATCTCCAAAATTCCAGATCGAAGATCCCCCCCCCCCACTCAACTGAGTTTTTTTTGCCATTTATAAGGATTTTTAGAGGTGTAACCGTCCCCTAAAATCTCTCATTAATGGGGTGTAACCGACCCCATTTCATGGAAAACGATTTTGAAACTATTCAAGTGGTTTATTGGGTGTAATCCCCCCCCCCCTAAAATCATGGGAGAACGGTTTTAGAACCGTTTAACTTGTATTTGAATGAATCAAACACAAAATCTGCATTCTGGGATTGAAACGTATAGTTGGGACCTGCGTTGGCGGCTGAGAACGCACAGGTCGCGCTGCATTTTGAATCTGGACTACAAGGCTGACCACTGTGTTTTGAAGTTAGAACGCAGCTCGTGAGCTTTGTGTCTCATTCTGGAGCACATCTACGGGTTCTGTGTTTTGCTTCTGGGAGTTTGGAACGCGGCCACGAGCTCTGCGTTTTGAATCTGGGACGTAGAGGTGAGCTTTGCATCTGGATTTGAAGAGACCGTCAATTTATAATCTCTTTTGCTAGAGCGTTGCAAAGACCGTCATCTTGTAATCTTCGTCTTGGCTCTTTAAAAATATGAGAGTTATCAGATTGTAACTCCCGATGTTGATTATGAAGACTGTTGATAAGAGCTTTTATCAGTTATTGTGAAGGTCATCAAATTATAATCTTTATCGATCTACGTGAAAGTCTTCAAATTATAGCCTTCTAGAAGCCATCAAATTGTAACTTTAACTATCGATGTTTGATGGGGATCAACTATCTGCAGTGATTTTTAGACAACCTACAATTTCGTAGTTGATGTTTGATAATTTAGAGCATCGTTGCTTCGGTTATTTGTCATAGTTGATCATGGGTGGTTATAAAATTGGTTATTTAATATATGAATTAGTAATTTTGTTTTAATTTCGTTTTAAGATTAAAATATATGAATTAGTTGGTTCATTATGAAAATGGATTTGTGGATATTTAGATATTTTGTTTTAAGATTTTATTATATGTATTAGTTATTTAATTATTTTTAACCTTGAATAAGTGGAAATATTAAGTTCTAAATGTATGCTAATTTTATAATGGATGTAGATGGATAATGCAGATGAAGAACAATTAAAGAGGATGTGGGCTAATACAACTGTTTCTTCCGTGGTCACGATAATAACTTGTCTTCTGAGAATGCGTGCTAAGCGCAAGACTATTTGTATGAGGGAAGAAAAGACCAGAAAAATATATTGCAAAGAAGCTCACTTCAAACGTGTATATGAAGGCTATATCGATAGTTATCAGTCTTATATTAAAATGAGACCTAGGGCCTTTTTTAAACTTGCTGAAATAATAAAAGCAAATGGTTTATTAAAGGATACAAGACATGTTCAAGTCGAAGAACAGCTTGCTATGTTCCTAAGTATAGCGGTCATAAAACTAAAAATAGAATACTAAGGACTGAGTTCATAAGATCGGGAGAAACAATTAGTAGGTATTTTAATAAAGTCCTACAAGCAATGAATGAGTTACGTGATCGCTACATGAAGCAAGCTCTAAATAAAGTTCCTGCAGTGATTGCACCAAAACCAAATTATTTTCCTTACTTTAAGGTAAAAATAATATCTACGCCTTAAAATCTCTTTTAATAAATAACTATTTTATTGAATTTTTATAATTTATAATTTTTAAAGGACTGCATTGGTTTGATAGATGGTACACATATTAATGTAGTATTACCCAGTAACCTAACTGCACGGTTTAGAGGGCGGAAGGGTGTGGCATAAAACGTCTTAGCATCCTGCACCCCCAATAAACTATTCACCTATGTCCTAAATGGGTAGAAGGGAGCAACAAATAACTATAGGATATTACAAGACGCTCTGTCGAGACCGTAACCTTATAAGCTGAGAGTTTACAATGGTATTAATTGTTACTTATTCACATTTTAATAATAAATTAAATACTTGTCAATAATTAATATCTTAAGATACTATTGTAGTTAATATAGGTAAATATTACCTATGTGACGCTGGATACACCACCATGCCCGACTTCATATCCGCATATCGTGGTGTACGATATCATTTAAAAGAACATACTGGTAGGACACCAAAGAATAGAAAAGATATGTTAAATTTAAGGCATTCATCTTTAATATCAAAAATTAAATGCACATTTGGTATATTAAAGAACCAGTTTAAAATTCTATCGGCGAAGCCAAATTATTCATTTCCCACTCAACTGGACATTGTATTAGGTGTGTACAGTATTGCACAATTATATTGCTTTAGAAGATCCAAATGTTGAGATTTTAAATGAGAATGTAGAAATTATGAAGATAATGGGGAAGTGACAAATGAACACTAGTAGAAAAACGAGCAACCTAGACGTAAAATTCCGTCTAGGTTGCTCCACTTTCCGTCTAGGTTAATCTACCTAGACATATTTCTGTGTAGCTTCGTATAGTCTAATTCCGTCTAGGTTGGAGCAAAGTAGACGAAATTCCGTCTAGGTTGACTAATCTAGACTGAGATCAACCTAGACAGAATTAAGAAATCCATCTAGATTGGCAACCTAGGCGGAAATCAGTCTAGGTTGCCAACCTAGGCGGATTTCCGTCTAGGTTGCCAACCTAGACGGATTTTCATCTAGGTTGCTATAAAACCAACCTAGACGGACTTCCGTCTAGGTTGAACCATCCTAGAAGGAAATTCCGTCTAGGTTGATTGTTTTTCAGCAAAAAAATTATTTATAATTATCAATTCCCTGTATATTTATTTACCATTACATTATACATATGAGTACATCCAACCATCCACCCATCCAAATATAATCAAAATTCATAACAGTTCCATCCATAACCAAATATAATCAAATTCAACACCATGCACAGATCCAACCATCCAATCCAAAATATTAATCAATCAATTCCGTCCAATATATACATCCAACAACATATACACTAACAATACACATGAATAAGATAGAGCGCATGACATGAATAAAAGTAGAGTGCTATAACAAATAAAACTGTTTATTGCATTAAAAAAATAAAAAACCTCAGCAATCATCGTCGTCGCCAGCATCTCTATCCCGTTTACAAGAACGAGTGCTGCTCCCTCCAATATCTCCACTCTGAAGGTCCAATTGAATAATAATTATATGGTGTTTGATAACATATTACACAAAAAATAAATTTATAAATATAAGAAAAAAATAAATTACCTGAGCGCTGCTCTGCCTAGCGTTGGAATTATCTCCAATCGAGCTTATGATCTGCATGATACCACCATACACGCTATGGAGAATTACACCATCTAAATATTGTATAACGTACCCCATGAGAGCGTCCATCGAGTTGGCCATCATCACAACTCTACTCATCTCATTAATCACCTGAATATGCAGCTCTGGGTTAATCTTGTCAAATAAATATGCAGAGATACGTGTGACAAATGGCATAGCCTGGAAACTGCTTGGGGATGTGCTCATTGTTGTAGATGGCATAGAGGATGATGTGAATGATCTCATGCTTATGCCGGATGAAGCCCCAACACTATGCGGAGGATATCTTCCTCTCCTATTACTAGGGAGAAATAAATATTAGATTTTGCTCTCGAAATCAATAATATTAAACAAATATTAAATAATGTTAAACAAACAATGATATGATTTTTTTACCATCCATACCTATTATGTCTCATCAGGTTCTGAGTGAGAGTGATGTTATCCTCTGCAGAAAGCATGTGAGGGTCCGACTCGTCTTGTTCTTCCTCTTGCGACATGTACACTGCTGCAGTCTCCTTGGTTGCAGTCTCAAAACCCTCCTAAAGCACAAATATATAGTTAATTCAAGGTAAAGACCATATTATTTGTGTTCTCATTTTCTTGTAATATTAGCAATGAAGTAGAGTTAATAATACTAATCAAAATATATATATGTCTTACCACCAACTCAATATTTGCCTTGATCTTATCCCGATTCTTCTCATCACTCCTATATCGATCATGGAAAATACCATATGCTACTTTTGCCTTCAAGTGTATTGACATTTTTAATTTTTCCTGTCATATTATAAATTTATGAGTTTTCATAATCATACTAAGTATTAAGATCATTTAAAGCTTTAAATGATATATACCGTATCCCGACAATAAACATCCTCCAAATTGGCATAGGAGTGTGCGCCTAAGTGGTGGTCATGCAGCTTCTTCCTTCTATTCTTTGACCCATTTGTTGATTTTTCTTTAAAAAAATATATTTCAGTAAATATGCAATGAAATAATATCTTAAAATTATAAAGTAGTTTTCATGAAACTAACCTTGGTGGCATCGTTGTCTCAATACATGAGAAGAGTCGTGAAATGAAGCTCGTCAACTCGGTCATCTGGGTTTAAAAACCTCTGCCAGTCCTCCTCATACCTATCATAAGTTTCGTGTTTGATCTCATCTCATGCCTCCATTGTTTGAGGATGGCTTCAACCTTAACATTAAACACATAATCCCAAGCCCCCTCAAAGTCCTCAAGGCAGAAGCATTCCTGTAGATTTACATACATATTTAATTAGGATAATTTAATATCAATTACTAATTATTAACAAATGAAAAGCTAAAGTAATATGAAGTTACCATAAGCTCATTTCATATCGCCTCGTATGCGGTCCATGGTAGTTCTCGAAAATAAAAATAAGGATTGATGATGTTTGCTTTATGAAGTTACCATAACCCCAATTTGTACGTTGCTTCCACCTAGAAACTCCACATGCCAGACGCTTTTGAATGTCTTTATTGGCTTTATGGTACAAAATATAATCATTCGTACATGCATCAATCTTATTATAATCAAGACCCAAAGCGGAGATAATCTTCTCAGCTTGATAATGTAGGCATCGAAAATTGCCTATAGGTCTCCACGAACGGCTCAGTGCTAAGAAAAGACAATGAACGTCACAAACCAAGTCACAGGAGCTTGATTGATGTTGACAAACACATGAAGTGGGTTGACGAACTATGTGAAGCAACGGAGTTTCAGAATAATAAGGATACGAACTGATCGGGAGCCCCGTGTCACTTACAAAAGATGAAATGCCCTTCGTGTCTCATTTATTCCATAGATGATCTAATCATTGGAGCTTATAGAACTCCTCGTTGGCTTTTCAACGTACTTTGAATCGCTCAAATCTGAGTTCGGATGAAGAAGTTACGGCGGAAACGAACAAACATGCATAACGGAGCGTCTCAGCCTGAGTTGAGACACCCCGAGGTGTCTCGGTCCAACCGAGACACCCCAAAGTGTCTCGGCCAAGGCCGAGACACCCAAGGGTGTCTCGGCCCGAACCGAGACACCCAGAGGTGTCTTGGACTTTGTGGAGTTGTTTTGACCATGATCTATTTTGAATCTGAAGAAACTCAAAACATGAAAGTTGTAGATCTTTTTGTCATCTTTCCAACCCATCTAGAATCAGGTCATTTAAAGGTCATATGAGGAAGTTATGACCAAAATAGCCGAGACACTCACAAGTGTCTCGGCCATGGCCGAGACACCCAAAGGTGTCTCGGACTTTGTGGAGCTGTTTTGACCATAATTCATTTTGAATCTGAAGAAACTCAAAACATGAAAGTTGTAGATCTTTTTGTCAGCTTTTCAACCCATATGGAATAAGGTTATTTGGAGGTCATATGAGGAAGTTATGACCAAAATAGCCGAGACACTCACAAGTGTCTCGGCCATGGCCGAGACACCCAAAGGTGTCTCGGGATTTGTGGAGCTGTTTTGACCATGATCCGATTTGAATCTGAAGAATCTTAAAAGATAAAAGTTGTAGATCTTTTCGTTATCTTTCCAACACAATTTGAATCATCTCATTCCGAGGTCGGATGAAAGAATTAGAGCTAAAATACTGAAGAGGGTACAAACTGTCTCGCACATGTGCGAGACACCCCGAACTGTCTCGCACTTGGGACGTGTTTTTTGACGGCTTTCGATCGGTTTTAACTGCCCAGACCTCCTGGAAGCCTATAAATACAGCCTCTGGAGCCTTATTTTTTAAGAGCTGGAATTTGAAAGATTAGGCGAAGCCCTGCCGGATTGAAAACTGAAGGTGCACGGATTTCAGAGAGGAGGAGGAGAGATCGGATCGAGTTCTTCAACGCAAGAGAGAGAGAGATTCTTCAGATCTACAGTTCCCCGGGTTCGTTCCTTAAGATCATTCCGTTGTGATAATCTTAAGAAGAGCAATTATCTCGTCGCTGCCGAGATAAGCACTACGGTTTCTTGATTCCTTCGCGAATCAACGAAGCTCTGCCCGATTTTTTAGTAATCAGATCTGATCGACGGTGATCCGTGGATAAACCCCGGCATAGGCAAAGACACCCACGCAAGCAGAAGACCGATAAACGATCTCCCTACATTTGTTTGATAAAGTTATAAACTTGTTTTATTTTCATTGTGTAAGGAGATCTTATAAAAAGATCAACTTTATATTTTATTCGAGTTTATTGTAACAAGTAAAGTTGTAATAGATTCGATAACAATGAAAACATCAACTTTTACCGCAAACAGATAAGTTGTTTGGGGTATTCTATTCTCTCCTCCAATAATTACCAACCGAAGCAAATCAAGAAGTATTTTAAAATAATTATCTGACATTTCTCTAAGTGTCTTAATATGTAGGAGTTTTAGCATAAATAAAAATTTAGAGTACTCAGTACATCCATCATATAAGTCCTTTTTACTATCTTCTAGTAGCATCATGTAGATTGTCTAAAAATTACTACAGATAGTTGATCCCCATCAAACAATAAGTATGGAAGTTATAATTTGATGGGTTCTAGAATGCTACAATTTAAAAACTTTTACGTAAATCGATGAAGATTATAATCTGACAACCTTCACAACAATCGATGAAAGCTTTAATTCAACAACCTTCATAATAAACATCGGGAGTTACAATCTGGTAACTCTCATATTTTTAAGGAGCCAAGACGAAGGTTACAAGATGACAATCTTTGTAACGCTCTAGCGAAAGAAACTACAAATTAACGATCTTTCTAAATCAAAACGCAAGTGGCCTCGTTCCAGAGTCAAAGCAATACAAACGCAGCTCAAAACTAGCCACAAACATAGCTCATATTTAGCTCCAAACGCTACAAACGTAGTTCAGAACTAGCTATCAACGTAGCCCATGTTCGGCCACAAATGCAACCTCCGAACGCTACAGACACAGCTTAAATTTAGCTGCCAACGCAACTTCTAAGTGCTGCCAAATGCAGCTTCCAAGCTGCCAACACAGTTTCCAAACCGCTGCAAACGCAGGTTCCAGACACTATGTCTGAGCTTCCAGACGCTGTGTTCGAGCTTTCATATACTGCGTTTGAACGCAGAATTTATGCCAAAACGTAATTCTTGCGTTTGACTCATTCAAACACGAGCTGAACGGTTTCAAAACTATTTTCCACGATCCGAGGGGATCACAACTCCACTTAGGAGTGATTTAAAGGGAGGTGCCTCCCATAAGCCCCACAAAGGAGTGATTTTAGGGACCGTTACACCCTCTAATCGCCTATAAATAGTTAAAATCAGCTTAGTTTAGATCTTTGTATCTTTGAGCATTTTTGGATCTAGACATCAGCGAAGAGCTTGGAGCGTTCTTCAGCAACCAAGATCAAGGAGCTTTGATACTTAGCTTATTAACCGAATTTCGATTCAAATCAACTTTATTACAGAGTTTAAACTCACACAGAATTCTTAAACTCGTTAAGAGTTATTTTTAAACTTTCCATGCAAGTTTTATCGACTTCAATCCAGCAAGGTGAAACGCCGGATCATCAACGAGAACAAACTAGATATGAACGTCGAATGAGGCATCTCATCGCTACCATGAAGAACCCAATTTTAAACAAAGGGGAGGATCTCCATCGATCCTCTTCTCTTTTATAAATCGGGATTCCGATATAAGAAGATTGTAATTTTTTTCTAAACTAATTAGAGAGATAATATAATAAATTATATTCTTAATTGTCTTCTTCAATTTTCCCACCAAACACTCCATTATTCATTTTATTTCTGCCGAGGAATGCATATCATCAATATTTTCGGCAATTTTGATATCTTCTACCTCTTCAACTTCAACTTCGATATCATCTTCACTTTTATATCTGATATCATCCTCGACATTATCATCAACATCATATTCTGTAGGTCAAGGAAAAATATCATTCAACATTATTTTTGTGTCATCTATCTATTGGCCACCAGACGTACCAGCATGCACATTTGGATCCTCGTCTTCAGTGATACCATCCCCATGATATGACCAATATTTATATTTTTTATCAAAACCTAAATTTATTAGGTGGATCCGTATATCATTTCTATTCAGCAGCTTCATATTCCTACACCTACAATAAGGACATTACATAGCACTGCTTCTTAAATTTCTCGGATTCATTTTAGCATAACGCATGAAGACGTCACATCCCTCCTTGTATCGCGTGTCATGAAATCTATGAAGCCATGGGATATATATCCATGATTTGTCAGAAATTATCCTCATCTGTAAATTATATATAATTATTAACCACGATTAATCTCACAACTATTAGTACATTCATGACTCTTATACTTACAACACACATCAAATATATGTTCATACATCATTTAACAATATAAATTAATTTCTACATAAAATATATCTGAAATGTACATAGAAACTAATTACACTAATCTAGCGGCTGTCATAAGAAGATTTCTATCCATTAAGAATATATTAGTGCTTACATCCAACTTCGTATACTTTTTATTTCATTTTTTAAAAACTTTGGCAGCACCTACCCGCTGTTCCCTCTATACACTGTGCGGATGTTATTATGCGTATTAGCAATAGCCCGAAACGCATAACAATAGACACTTATTGTACACGGAGAATAATGAATATGTGCTATCCAAACTTTCAAAAATAAAAATATATAAAGTATACAAAGTTGGATGTATACACTACTATATTCCTAACCCGTCCAAGAATGACATATCCAATAATTATGGATTTTAATACCAATTCTTTATTCGTATAATATAAAATAAACGATCATTTCTGGGAGAAAACTTCGTCTCCTACCCAAATATGAGTCGTCTATCTTATATTATAAGTCCAAAGATTTGGATGTAAATATTAGACGGAAGTCTAGAGATAACGTTATTTTTTCATTCACCTAAATTGGATTATAACACATTATTAAAAATTATAATATGTTATATATCATTCTATTTTTTAAATTTTTTATTTGGCATATTTTCACATCACAAACTTATATAATCACACCTACAATATTAAACAAAAATTAACTTAATTAGACAAATTAATTAAACTAAATAACTATTTAATTGAAATAGTAAATAAGTTTAAAAATAGTTCATAAATTTAAAAAAATTTATAAATTTTACCTGAATGAAGATTACAAGAGAGGGAGAGACCGTCGAGACAGAGATAGGGAGAGGCGAGGCTGCGCCTACCAAAGAGTGAGATAGAGAGAGAGAGAGAGAGAGAGAGAGAGAGAGAGAGAGAGAGAGGGTCGGGGGTG
>BQKN01064258.1:0-73190 GCA_022839385.1 Asparagus kiusianus
ATATTGTACAATTAAACGAGAATAATTAATAAATAAAATATATTTACTTATATTTAAAATCAAACATTTATGGAATAATTATATACACAGTAAAACATACAAGTTATACTAATTCAACAGATAATATGTAACAATAGAAATAATACAGCAAATTGTACAAATAATACGTAATTAATTATACAATGTATTATACAAAATAATACGTAATAATAAAAATAATACAACGTATTATCCAAAATGATACGTAAAAGTACCGATAACACTACGGATAAATTCCATAAATTTTTACTGCATTAAACTAATTTATAAAATTTCAAAACCATTTAAATAAATATAAAACTTAGTTTTTAAATCATAGAAAATTCTAAAAAATTAAGAAAAAATATAAATATTCTTTTAAAAATCATAATTAAAAATTTTAAAATACTAGAAAATTATTTTAACTAGTATCAAAATTTCACGGTCATTACATTCTACCCCCCTTAATACAAATTTCGCCCTCAAAATTAAAATAAAAGTGATGCACTTATATGCATCATTCAAGATAAATAAAGAGAGCTACATCGTCAAAAGTTATAACTAATCAGCTAAGTAATACGATTCAAAACAGTATTGTAAAAATAGTATAAACTATCACAAGAAGTGTGAAGTGCATAAAATACAATCATAGTCTTATCAAATCATAACATATCTGACATAATAATCCAAAAGAACAAAAATAATATCATGCACATATATGCATCATAAACATAATGATATCTTAACGTCATAAAAATGTAGAAAGCACTAAAATAAAATTCACCATAATAGATATATAGTAATTTATATAACATATACATGATCACAAATCAAATGATATTAACATATTTAAGTAAAATAACATAATAGTAACCATCAAACAAATCATGAAATAATATAATAATTTGCAGATTAATACAAAGAATATCATGTAATTATGTATTCATAATATTTACACAACGATCACAATATCAAAATATACCATTATCCATTATATCATTATACATGTTAGAATAACCAAATATGATACAAAACTATAAACCTAATATACATAAAGAATAAACATAATACAACATATGAACTGTCATGTAATAATATCCAAAACAATAATCAATTATGGACATAAACAGTTAATACAGAGACTTGTGTATATGAAAAATTAATAAATACATCAATTGAAATAATTAATGAATAGATAAATAAAATACATTATCAAAGTAAAATATACACAACCTAACAAAAGAAAACAACTAATAAACTCAACAAAATATCTACAATGTGTGAAATCTGTAACTAAGCTGTATAAATTTATAACACTCATTTAACATCCTAAATAAACTATGAAACTACTGATGAAACGTAAAAGAGATAACCATGTTAACTAATAAACAATATAACCCAAATAACACAAATAAACTAATAAATTAATAAAATTAAAGACAACATAAAAATACATACAAGAAAAACATATAACTTGATAAATAACCAAACAATAATGATAACAAAACGCGTACATGAAAGGTAAAATATGACCAAAATTATGTGGCAACACACACAACAAACATGTATAAGTAATATGTACACCATGTAGGATTAATAAAACAAATGCAACACAAAATAAAAACAACTACACCATAACGTGACTACTAACACAAAATATAGCAAAACATAATAAATACTAAATCACAATAAGTATAGCAATCTACAAATTAAAACATGAAAAACATGAACAAGAATACACTGTATAAAATATAAAACTCACTAACTACAAAATATCTCGACTAAATACGTAACCATAACACAAAAATCAAAGCTAAACAAACACACACATTGTAACAACCTTTAATAACCCTATACACAAGCTATAAAGCCATAACACCACACACTCACACCAAAAAATAACAATTCATATTCAAAGAAAAATATAAGAATAAAACGATATTGATATAAAATGATCTACGAAAAAATACAAAATAAGAGAAACGAATCAAAAGAGTAATATGATGTAAAATAACACAAGTTAAAATAATAAAAAATACCAATCTAACAAAGAAAAACATAATTGAAGGACTCAATACATTCAATTAAGTAACGAACAAATTAACAGTATAAAACTCAAAATAAATTAACACATACAAAAATCATAGAATACACTAAAACATAAATGCTTACTAACCATACTGACACTCACAACATACTACTAGATAAAGAAGTATAATATATAAAAACAAAACTATGAAAGGTAAAATATGTACATAAGCAAATGATAACATAAGAAGAGCATAATTCGTATAATAAAAATATCAATATATTATAAATAAACATGGTTACACAATTGATACTAAAAATAATGAATGACTATAAATCAAAAAAATATCATAAATATAGTAATCTACGTGAATACAATATAATGGAAAGAAAATAGTAAGTATAAAGAATGAAAAAGTAAAACACAACACAAGTAAACGAAAATAATGAATAGAGAATGAACAACAACTAATAAGACAAAAAATGTCGTAAAAATATAAAAATACCATAAAATAAATACTGAAAAAATAACACGCGTATACAATGTATATTGTCATAATGGCAAAACAATACATATTAAAAACGAAGCAAACAACAACAAATATACAAACACACTATAACAAACCATGAATAAATACTTTACATACTCATAAATGTTATCTAGAATAATCTTTTATATTATTTATAAAAGGATAATAATTAATGTAACAAAATAACTATATAATTAGTAACTCAACTCTAAACTTAACAATATGAACAATTGCTTAAATATCAAAATCAAAATATATGGCTCTTAAAAATAACAAAACCAATGCGAACATACTAAAATAATCTAACAAGATAAAAGTTACTGATAAGAAACTATATACTGAAAATGTAAGGATAAGATTATAGTGCATATGTAGAATATTAAATTCATGAACTTATTAAAGTATATTACTAAAAATACGAACAATATAAAATAATCTAAACATAATTAAATAATAGATGATATGACAGAAAAACACACTCATACATAATTTAGATATGCAGAAATATATTTAAACATGAGAAAATAATCTGAGTATCAGATATGCTATGTAATATATATGCGGAGTCTAGAGCAATGCAAAACACTTAATAACATAATTTGAACAATTGAAAATATATAAGTAATGGTATATATTTTTAATGAAAAGCACACAATACAACACTGTATATGATACACAAAATAATGTAAATAATATAGAAATTAATACAATCAAACGATATATAAGTCAAATCAAGAAAAATATAGTTGTAAAAATAATAACGTATATAATGACGACCGATACGAGGAAAGATGAATTATAGGTAGAGTGTGTAGTCGCAAAGTGATGAAACAAGAACAGTGGGAAGCCCCAGAGTCAAAGAATGATAAGATAAGGACGAAAGGAAATCTATCAAGAAAATAGGATAAGGGCTCAAGAATAATCTCACGGATGAAATATGATATGTATCTAAATTATCCACTATATTCTTACTGGTGAGGACTCAGGACCGTGATCGGAACCGGGACCTGTATGGGCCACTAAAAAAACCTATCACGCCCCGCTTCCCAAAATACACGGGAATCGGAACGTGAACAAGCCCGCGACGTATTAGATCAAGGAGAATAAATAAAAATAATCATTCCTCCTAAACCTAATACGCTAAGCATCTAAAAATAAGTACAATGCGAAGTCACAGGTCCTCGATCACAATCAGCAAGAATATAATAGACAAACTCAGAATAAAAGAATACATATCATATCACAAATGAATATCATCCAAGACATAATGATACGGGTCAAACATGCCCTTATACAAAACTATCTGAATGAAATACTGGAGAATATAAAATACAATGATTAGGCAGAAAAGAAATGCTACAAAAGTAAACTAAGATCATCGAACAACTAGAAGGAATAACTAAACTTCGGCTTCTTCAGCTCGGTCTGCTAAGCACTCTGCTAAGAATCCTCTGGCTCCTAGCTGTTTTCGCTGAAAGTTGCCTTTATTACTGAATTCATTATAACTCGTTTACAAAGAATTCAAATAATCAACAAAAGAAAGAAATAAAGGAATTACAACTCTCTCGAAAATAACACAAGATCCGTTCGTCGTTTCTTGCTTGCGTGGGTTTTTGGCCGGTGACGAAGACGTCAATATCCGTGGACCACCTGACAATTAGATCAGATCCAAAACTTCGTCGATTCGCGAAGGAATCTAGAAGCAGAAGCGCTTATCTCGATAACAACGAGATAATTGCTGTTCTTAAGATTACCGCAACGGGATAATCCTAAGGAACAGACACGGGCGATGTAGATCTGAAGAACCTTTCTCTCTTGTGCTGAAGAACTTGATCAATCTTTAGTCCGGCAGGGCTTCGCCAATTCTCCAAAAATTCTAGATCCGAAAAAATGAGGGCTTTGGGGCTGTATTTATAGGCTCCGGGGAATCCAAGCGGTTAAAACCGTATAACAGCCAACAAAATCTGATTTTTAGGGTCTAAGACACCCTCGGGCGTCTCAGCGAGGCCGAGACACCCTCGGGCATCTCAGCGATGCCGAGACACCCTTGGCTAAGACACCTTGGGGTGTCTCGGTTGGGCCAAGACACCTCGGGGTGTCTTAGCTTAGGCTAAGACAGTCTGTTTTGCGCGCTTGTCCATTCCCGCCGTAATTTCTTCATCCGAATTCGGATTTGAGTGGTTCAAAGTGCGTTAGAAAGCCGATGAGGAGGACTATAAGCTCTGATGATTGGATCATTGTGGAGTAAACTAGGATACGAGGGCTTTTTCCCCTTTGTAAGCGACGCGTGGCTCCCGATCAGTTCGTATCCTCGTTATTCTGAAACTCCGTTGCTTCATGTAGTTCGTCGATTCACTTCAAGCGTTCGTCAACGTCAATCCAGCTTCTGTGACTTGGATAGTAACGTTCATCGTCTTCTCTTAGTTTTGAGCTATTCGTGGAGACCTATAGGCAATTTTCGACGCCTACAGATACCCCCTCCAAAGCATTTCGGTCTCGTTTCTTTTATAGAAGAGGCTGGAATACTTTGGATGTGATTGGTCCAACCTTCGGTCAACGAACAGGACCTGTAGTTAGCTTCAATTCTTGACTCCTTCAATTTTCAGTCTATTCGATGTTTTGACAAATAGCTGAAGTTCTTCTGGCGCTGTGTTTATTGTCTGGCCATCGTCGAAGTCTCGAATCTAAAACTGATGAGTTGAGTTTGGCTCGTATCATTGAGTTGACTTAGAACTGACTATCTCTATCATATCGTGCTGACTTAGGGTTTTAGATCGCCGTACATTGACTTTTTGTCACAACGCGTTGACCAGCATTGACTCATGAGTTTAAATCGTTGAACGTTGACTTTTTCATCGTAATGAGTTGATTGGCATTGACCTAGGGTTGCGCGTTGACCGGCATTGACCTAGGGTTTTAGATCGCTCGGCGTTGACTTTTCATCATAACACGTTGACTGGCGTTGACCTAGGGTTATGCGTTGACCAGCGTTAACCTAAGGTTTTAGATTGTTTGGCGTTGACTTTTCATTGCAACGTGTTGACTAGCGTTGACCTAGGGTTTCGGATCGCCTGACGTTGACTTTTCATCGTAACGCGTTGACTGGCGTTGACCTAGGGTTACGTGTTGACCGGCGTTGACCTAGGGTTTCGGATCGCCTGACGTTGACTTTTCATCGCAACGCGTTGACTGGCGTTGACCTAGGGTTACGCGTTGACCGTCGTTGACCTAAGTTTTAGATCACTCGGCGTTGACTTTTCATCGCAACGCGTTGACTGTCGTTGACCTAAGGTTACGCGTTGACTTAGGGTTACGTGTTGACCGGCGTTATCCTATGGTTTGGATCGTCTGACATTGACTTTTCATCGCAACGTGTTGACTGGCGTTGACCTAAGGTTACGCATTGACCGGCGTTGACCTAGGGTTTCGGATCATAAGGACACCTGGGGGCCGGCTTGGGCCTGAGACACACATGAGTGTCTCGGCCTTGGCCGAGACACCCTTGGGTGTCTCGGCCAATGGGCCGAGACACCTAAGTGTCTCTCACATTTTTTTTGTCTTATGTGTTGTGTACTTTTCCCCCTTTTCAAAATTTTCAAAAGAGAGTCCTTTCCCCCCTAAACTTCCTCTTCTTCCTCTCATCCAAAACCTTATTGTTTCTCTTGTTCAAGAATTCTAAACCCATTAGAACTTTTCTCTTTAAAACCCCTCAATATTCTCCCATAATTTTGGACTTTGTGCTCCTTTATTGGCCAAAAATCCTCTCCTCTCAAGGCTAGGGTTTCATTACATCTTCAAGCTCAAGTTTTGATTTTTGGAGTTGGGTTTTCAACCTCTTGATTTGGGTACACTTCTCTCAAAACTCTCTTTTTATTATTATAAAGATTAGAACTTTATGCTTATAATGACGGTATGCCATGAATTTGTATGCAAAGATCATAGCTTTTGTTCTCATGAGTGAGGTCTTGTGAAAAGGATAGGATCTTGATGATGGATTGTGTGTATGGACCAAGATTTGGGGGGTTTTATACAAAAATGCAATATGGCCGAAATTTGAGGGGATTTTGTGCAAAAGTGGACTAAAATTTGAGGACTTTTGTGCAAAAGTGGACTAAAATTTGGGACTAAAATTTCACCCTTATTTGGCCAAATTTTGATGGGTGTTTTCATGCAAAAGAATCAACATTGTTGATGGGTTTAATTGCAAAAATCAATCGAATATTGTAGAGGGGTTTATTTGCAAAAAGACTAAAATTTTAGGGCTAAAATTTTAAGAGTTTAGACCACAAACCCATGACCAAAATTTTGAGAAGAGTATGTGCAAACTAGACCAAAATTTGTGGAGGGGTTTATTTGCAAAATTGGCCAAATTTTATAGAAGGATTTATTCGTAAAATTAGCCGAAATTGTAAGATATCAGTGATGTTAAGTGAACAAACACGATGATCATGGCCCAAATTCGAATGTGTCCATGACTAGAATTTAGTCTCGAACATGAGGGGTATTTTGGGTATTTCACCAAAAAAATCATCATGAGGGTTTATACTGCAACTTGAGCCCATTGTTTGCATGCGCAAAACTCATAGGTTTAATTAGACTTCAACTATAAAATCCTATTCTTTTTGTAGGACTTTAGTTAAAGTTCTTAATTTCCCTTTTAACTTTCGGGCATCCGGATTTATGATTGTACCTGATCTGTTGACTTTCGTTGCAGGTTATCCATGTCTCCGCGCCGACCGTAATTTCATAGGAGTCGCTCCTCTTCACAACATAGCGAGAGGGAGACTCCCGTAGCATTCTCTCCCGCGGCATTCTCTTTCGGGGGTGAGCATTTGTGCTTTATGTATCCCCATTTGACCCCTTCGCGGGTCATTTGGGAAGAACCGACGTCCTCCTTCACGGGGATCGAGGTTTCAGGAGATTTATAGTTCTGTCATGCCCTCGTTTGGCCCCTTCGCGGATCATTCGGGAAGAACCGATGTCCTCCTTCGCGGGGATCGAGGTTTCAGGAGATTTGTTTTGCCTGGTCAATTCAAGTCTTCCGGCATATTGGGGCGATTTCGTGTTATATTACACTGTGTAGGTCGGGGTACATTACCACGTTGCTTACGTGATGATGCATACCGCTCTTCCAGTGTAGGACATTCAAAATCGTCTCGCCAATTGCTCAATGAATGATCCTATCTCGCCATCCTGTGAGATGAATTTGATCATTGTGTAATTTCATGGATAATTTTCTGATTCTACCCTTGTTTTGTCACAGTTGAATTCCCCACGGACAATCTTCTCCCTCATGCTACTAGTGGTTGCAGTGGGGAGATTTTTTCTTCTATTGCTGATCGGCAGGCCATTGGTCCGACTCCTCTGTTTGATAGGAGTCGTTCCGATGAATCCTGTCGTTTGATACGAGATGATGGACGTGTTGGATATAGGTGCCCTGCAGGTAATAATTGTATATTGTAACAGGACCTATATGAATATAACATCATTGTTTAAAATAATAGTATGCTATTTTGGTCAGATTTATCTGATATTTTAATACAGATAAAGTCCTTAGGATGATACTAGACTATCAGACATTTCGGATATGATCGTAATGAAGAGATCTGATTTGTCGCTAACGTATATTCTAAAATGTTCCTAGTCGATGAGGTGTTGAAATGGGACATCATCACTTTGGTAAGACTAGTGTATACTTTATTTCTTCTTTGGAAGGACGATGATCCATCTCTTAGATCATTGATGTGAGACATCAAGATATAGTATACAGGTGACTCATTAGTGAATGAGTTGACTGAACGACTCACTGAGAACATCTAGTTGGTAATTATACTTAACTGTCATATAGATGTTCTCAAGTGATATAGTACATAGTAGTCTCTTGACCTGAGGTATGAGTACAATATCTTACATGTCAGTAAAGATGTATTTAGACTTTTACCTAACCACAGTTCTTATTGAATTGTGCATAACGGTTCTTGTTGGATACATCCCGAGACATAAGTAGATATTGAGATGCCAAGAAGGGATTCGTCTCTCCCAGTATAAGGGGTTGATGTCATAAGATTGTTTGATATAACTATAACCTAAAAATCCTTGGCCGAGGTAAATAAGATAAATTGAGTGTCAGTTTGATCTTATAGGTTATAAGTTTAATATCAACAAACACTAATTGAGCAATTAGGGTTTGACATTTTTTCATACCTTAGACTCAATAGTTTGACATGGTTTGACGAAGAGACCAGACTGTACGACATTATCACTGAGTGGTCTTGATAAAATTGTGTAAGCATCTTACAGACATTTATCACAACTAATACCCGGGTAGTCTTCATGTGTAGCTAGCATCTCTGTTGTACTTGTGGATATGATCCACTGCCGAGTCTTATAGTTGGGCCCTAGAGTCACACCAAGCGCGTACTTAAATCCTATGAAATATAAATTTATAGAGTAATGTGTATGATTGATACACATATATGATTTTCACCTAATACACATAAACGGTTATATGTATCGGTAAAACCAGAATGCTATGTGCTTAAGAAATGAATTCCAGTATTTTTTTCATAAAGTTAACTTCTAGTCAACTGGTTGACTTTTTGGTCAACAGTTGACTTTTGATCAACTCATTGACTTTTTGGTCATATGATGACTTATTAATTAATGATTAAAAAATTATGAAATACTGTATTGATGTGGTATTTTTATTTATGAAATACGAACTTTATTATACCTTGATTAATGAGTCATAAGATGAGTCATTAAGGTGGTATGGTTTGGGAACATGGTTTTAGCACATAGTTTTGATTCTTCATGATTCATTACATGACTCATGAGATGAGTCATTGCATGACTCATGAAAGAATCATTGTTTTGATGACTCATGGTGTGACTCATAGGATGAGTCATTCATGTCATGATATATTCTTCCTCTATAAATATGAGCTCTCTTTCTTCTTTCATGGTCAATGGAAAAATGAAATAAAGAGTTTATTCATAGTTGCTTTCTATAAAAGAAAAAGAAGAGAGATCTACCTCTTACTAAACTCTAGTAATCTTTGAGTAAGAGGAAGTAGTAGGATTTTAAAGTACCCCGGGTGGATATCTTGCCTTGTGTCTCAAGAAGACTCCGATTTTATTAAGCTCACTTGAAGACTTGGAGATCCACTACGAGGAGATTTACTACTACAAGGAGCAAGAGTTAGGGGTTGTTCGATCTTCCATCGAATCACGCTTTAAAAGTATGACTTTATAACCCTTGTATGCTCTCTTTAATATAGGGATCATGTTAGATTTTATTAGGATGGTCCTATTTTGTATTTCATGCTCTCTACATGCTTAGTAGCTTTATACGTACAATATTCCGTTGTGTATTTAGCATGTAATTAGCACGAATTTCCAACATGGCATCAGAGCCATGGTTCCATCTAATTGAATCTTTACATGCATATCTAACTTATAGAGGACTTTGTAGTTGCTTATTTACTAGTTTAATTAAAAGATGTTTTAATGAAACTAGTTAATTAATACAAGTTGTTTTGTAATTAGTTATACTGGTTGTTGATTCAAAAATGTTATTTTTTTTGTTCATAAGTTTTTAAGAGTAAAAATACTTGAATAAATTACAAAACACTTATTTACAACTAGTGTAGTTGTATGTTAGAAGCATGATGGTCCTATTTGAGTTAGGATAATCCCTATGTTATCTAGTTTTCCAATTTGTTGCATAACTAGATAGATGCATATTTCTTAATGTTGATTAAGTTATATGTTTTATATCATCTTGTTTGGATGTTATATTTATAGATGGTAGTGGACAACGATTCTCTTGTATTTATTGCATTGATGTAATATAGCTAGAAATATAATATTTTTTTCACCTCTCCCCTCCTTGAGCATGGGCTATGCCTACGGGTTTAGGCACTTGCTCACCGATCATGGGCTACGCCTACGGGTATGGGCCCTTGTTCGGTTGTGTGTGTGGGGGGGGGGGGGTATGGTTGTTTAGTTTAGTTATTTTATTTATAGCTTTTATTTTACATTCAATGCAATATTATTACCCATCCTACGAGATGGGTTTTCCATTATAAATAGGGCTTGCAAGTCCTATGTATATGTGATTGTAATAATACAGGATTTACAAGGGAGCTAGCACTGCAATGAGTTGCATATTGTTTGTCAAAATATAATTAGTGTAGTTGCATTTTATTCCTTTAGTTGTTCACTACCATTCCATATTGCTATTACATATGTTGATATGTTGGTTGTGTCCTAATTGTAGATGTCAATACAATTGGGTGCTATATTCTGCAAAGTTTATATCTCTATCTCACTAGAGAAATAGTTTTTATTATAAAAAAACTCATTTTAAACTTTGTGAGACATGGCAATAAGAGTTTATTGACCATATAGTGGTGAGACCGACATTAACATAGTGTTAGTGTGAAAGATAAATAAATCTGTAGCAGATAAAAGAGGTATATTTAGAACGAACTTTTAACTAGTGTCTAGGAAAGTGATTATGAGATATAACTCATGGGGTGATGCCCAACTTATGATAAGGGGTGATGCCCAATCTTTCGCGTTATAGTCTTAAAGAGCGGTGGTTACTTAATTAAGGTCCGATGAATATTCCCGGTGAATAGCTCGGAACCCTCCCACCAAACTTACGCTTTCCTGGCTAGTTTAATTGTTACAAGTATAAATATAGAAGCATCTTTTAACTATATCAAGTTTGATTACGGTAAAAGATTTATGAAATCATCCGTAGCCCTCCATCATTTCAGTTGAATACTATTAAGCTTATAAATACTTTGTTTGTTGGCTATCGTCAAGGCAATACTATTCTATGGCTAAGTAGTATTCATCTGTATATAAGATATAAGGATAGCTTTAATTTGTTATGCAACTTTGTTGGCTTTCGTCAAGAGTTTCCATAAGTTAAATTTAAGTCAGTCAAGAAATGATGGGTCCAAACTTGACTAGTTTTTATGATTTGTTGGCTATCGTCGAGGTCATTAAAGACTAGGGGTAAAATCATATCAAGAATTACAAGAGTGTAAAAGACAATAGCTGTCTACCAATTATTGAGTGTATTAATTTGTTGGCTTTCGTTAAGGTTAATACATTCAATGATAATTGGATCTTGATCCCACTTGAAAACAATGAGTTGTTTTCCAATCACCTCTTATAAGGTTTTTAGGGACTCGATAAATAGTGGGAGGCATAACTTAGATAAAAATGAACCAAATCTATTTTATGTATTGAACATCTGCTAAAATAATTTTTCTCTCTCTTTCAGGCCATTATGTCGGGCTTAAAAATCATATCATATCAGAACAAGTTAACCGATCCTAATTACATAGACTGGTTGAGAAATGTTAAGAGTATATATCCAAAATTCTTAGCCTCACTCATCAAGAAGAAGCAAGATGTTGCTTCATCTTCAGATGTGTTTGTTACTCAGAATTGTTTTTCTATAAATCCTACATCTTGGGTATTAGATACCGGATCAGGATCTCACATCTGTAATTTGTTACAGGGGTTGAGAAGTTATAGAAAACTTGGAGCTGGAGAGATGACCTTACAAGTTGGTAATGGTGCAATAGTTGCAGCACTTGCAGTAGGGGATTTTCATCTAGCTTTACCAAATAAGAACGTTTTGATTTTAAAAAGCTGCTATTTCGTACAAACTATGATGTGCAATATAATATCCATATCTTTATTAGATAAAGATGGATATATATTCAAGTTGGAGAACAATGTTATGAATATCATATTTAATCAAAAGTTGATTGCTTATGGAACATTGTGTAATAGTATATATATTCTTAATCAAAACACAATTCTGAATACACATCACACTAATAAAAGAAAGCACTCAGTTGTGAACGACGCTTTCTTATGGCATTGTAGACTTGGTCATATTAATAAAGAAAGACTTGGCGAGCTACATAAGCATGGATATTTAGATCCATTTGACTTTGAGTCTTATGATACTTGCAAGTCTTGTCTTAAAGGTAAAATGACTAAGACTCCATTTAAGGAAACTGGAGCAAGAGTTACAGAACTCTTAGGACTGATAGATAGTGATGTATGTGGTCCTATGTCTACAATGGCCAGAGGTGGTTACTCCTACTTTATTACTTTTACTGATGATTTTTCAAGATTTGGACATGTGTTTTTGATGAAACACAAGTCTGAAGCATTAGAGAAATTTATCGAGTATAAAAATGAAGTAGAGAATCAAACAAGCAAGAAAGTTAAAATTCTTCGATCGGATCGAGGAGGCGAGTACTTGAGCTTAGAATTCTTAGGATTTTTTAAAAGAGAATGGGATTCTCTCTCAGGTTACTCCACCCTTTACACCACAGCTTAACAGCGTGTCAGAAAGGAGGAATCGTACCCTATTAGATATGGTACGTTCCATGATGAGTAATGCTGAGTTACCTTTTTCATTCTGGGGGTATGTGTTGGAAACAGCAGCACACTTACTGAATAAAGTTCCAACTAAAGCAGCGCCTAAACCTCCATATGAGATATGGTATAGGACGAAACCACATCTTAATTATATTAAGATTTGGGGATGTCATGCTTATGTAAAAAAGCAAGATCCCAAAAAGTTAGAGACACGGTCAGTATTGTATTGTAAGGACCATGAATTTTGATACTAGTTAAAATAAATTTATAATATTTTAAAATATTTAATTATAATTTTTAAAAGAGTATTTATATTTTTTTGATTTTCTAGATTTTTTTAGGATTTAAAGTCCAAGTTTTATATTTATTTAAATGATATTAATATTTATAAATTAATTTTATATGGTGAAAATTTTTGGGAATTATCCGTTGTGTTATCGATACTGTTACGTGTCATTTTGAATAATACGTTGTAATATTTTATTATTACGTATTACTTCGCATAATATGTTGTATTATTAATTATATGTTATTTTGTATAATTTATTGTATTAATTCTACTATCGCATATTATCAATCGTATTACTACAACTGGTACGTTTTATTATGTAGATAATTATCCTATAATTATTCGATCTTAAATATATGTAATTGTATTTTTTATTAATTATTCATGTTTAATTGTACAATTTGTTGTATTATTTCTACTGTTACGTATTAACTGTTTTAATAGCATAACTAGTGCGTTTTATTTTATAGATAATTTTCACATAATTATTTATTTTAAAATGTATTAATTGTAATTTTTAGGAATTATTTCTCGTTTAAATGTCTAACCCTAACCCTAATTACATACCTATATATATTCTTTTTCTTTTTCCTTCTTTCACGTGAGCCAACCTACAGCCGACACATCATCTCCTCTCTCCTCTCATTTCTTCTCACTTTCGTTCTCTCTCATCCAAACCCAACCAGCCGACCTCCAAGCTCGACCATCGCCCTCCGACAACCGCTGATGAACCCCGATGAGCCGTACCCCGCCGTCGTGCACCTCCGGCCATCTCCCCTCCCTTTCAGCCACCTCACCTCGCCGCTCGCCGTGCTCGCCGCCGAGATCGAATACAACTCTCCGCCACTAGCCTCTGACCAGATCCACCGTCGAGTTCCAGCTTCCCCACGCCGACCGTCGCTGTTTATTCCTCCGACAGCTGCTCAGATCCACCCCGCGTCCGCCTCCGCCTACACCACCCCGATAGCCGTCGCCGCCTTCACGAGCTCCAGCGTCGCAGCCCCCAACTCCGGCCACCCTCAGCCACTTCGCCGCCCACCCAGCGCCTCCAACCTCCACCAAGCTCCAAATCCGACAACCCACCTCAAATAGCCCAACTCTGGTCATCATCTCCGACAAGCCCCTCCGAGCTCATTTCCTCCCCGTCAGCCGCCCATCAACTTGCGAGTTCCCGCTGACGGCAGTCCCGAAACCACGTTCCTCATCTATTCGTCGCTATTCAACTTCACGAATCAGCCCGTCGCACGCATCGACAAACGATGGACAGCAAACGGTGGAACCACCGTCTCGTCGTCAGGTCCTACGACCTCGCAGGCAAGATTCCGATATTCTTTGACTCGTCTTTACTTTTTAGATATACTATTCATTAAGTATTTGCTTAGATTAGTTGTAATCTAAATTTTATGATTACATGCGTGGATTTGTCGTAGAATGATATTAAAGAATTTTTTAAGGGAACTGATTATAAAAAGATTGTTTGAATTATTAAGAAAATAATTTTAAAATAAATTATTTGGCAATGAAATCATTTAAGAAAAATTATAATAAATTTAAATAATTTAATTGGGTAAAAGAAACATTTTTTGATGATTTAAAGGAATTTATTTTGAAAAAGAAGTTATTTTTTTTAAATTAATTATAATGAGAAAAGAATTTTATTCTGTAAAAATGGATTATTGAGTTGTTATTATAATAAATAATTTTAAAGAATTTATTTTGTGAAAAGATTATTTGAGTTAATATTTATTATTTAAAAAGATTATTTGAGAATAATTATGATGAGAAATAAGTTTTAAGAAATTATTTTGGAAAAAGAAATTGTTTTCTGAATTACATAGTTGCTATTATGATCACATTTCATGTTTTGCATTTACTTAATGCATTTGACATGTCTGCTATGTATTGTTCATCTTATGATTAAGAACCATTAGTAGTTCATGACTTAGTGGCCTCGTACGTCATGAACAGACTTAGTGACATGTGTGAGGGTGTTACTGAGTTTAGGTGGTGAACTCGAGTTTTAATGTGGATTATGTTTGTCTTAGAAAAACAAGAAGAGTGGGGATGGGGAAGTCAGTATTCATGTAATCAGATAAGACTGTTGATGTATCTTCCAGGCTCGCGCTAGTGAATTCGTGTAGTCACTGGGGTTGGTTTGTTTGGCTAAAGTGAATTTGTGTACTTACTTTAGTCAGTAAATTTGTGTAGTCACCCGAGTTCTGCTTGAGTTAGGACCAGGCCGAAATCGGATTGCGTGTAATACTCTGACCGATTCGTGTAGCGGTATTGGATGCACGTAGGGGATTTGTGAACAGTCAATTATCCGGTGATATGAGCGTTGGCTCTGTGTGAGATGCGGACCAGTGACCTGTTATAGAATGGCTAGTTACATGACTTATTACTTAAGGTGATTCGGATTCTTGTGTAAGATGTAGGTCAGTTGTGTTTCTTTTCATACCTAGATCGGGGTTAATATTTAATTATCTATAATTTGAGACATATGGTATATACATAAGGGTTTCCTTGTTTGGATTATTTCGCTCGACGTACTACGTCTCTTGTTGTAGATTTTTAAGTATTAATTCTATCTAATTTTATGACATGGTTTCTTGGATGATTGCTGATCGCTAGCTGCATGATCGACTTGTTACTTGATTGATTTTGTTGAAATTTGATAATCACATTTTATTATAATTTTATACTGTCATTATCTATTTTATATGAATAAATATGCTACTAATAATTATTCTTATCTTTAATTGCAGGTTAATGAAGAATAAAGCTCAAAATCCCATCTCTCAACAAAAACCCATGAATTAAATGAAGAACACAAGCAAGAGCCAAAAAGCCCAAGCCCAGAATCAAGCCGAGTAGCCTGTAGTACCCGGAGAAAATAAAAAAATCAAATATGAAAAAAATATATTCAAGATGGTTAGCCATAAAGAAACGACGATATCTCTTAATCCGGAAGGCGGAATTTAACATATAATATATAAAAATTGCCTATCTCGATGAGACGAAGCCATCCGTGAAAGCAGAATTTTTATACCAGCATCGATACCGGCATCGATGCCAATATCGATGCTGGCATCGATATTGACAATTTGTTACGAATTAAGGGCTGATTTTTGATGGTTTTGGATAAGATTTCAATCCAAGGGCTCACATTCATTGATGTTTACTATAAATAGGAGTAGAGAGTGAGGGGTTAGGGGTGTGAAAATTTTTGTAACTCCTTTTGGAGAGGAGGGCTACTCTTAATTGAGAAGGCCTTCTAAATTTGTAACTTTTTGTTACAATTAATAATAATAATTTTTTTACCATTTTAAATATTTCTTCTCTTTGTTGGATGATGAAGATGGAGATGAAGAATTATTTAGAGGTTTGCATTTCTTTTCCTTTTCTCTTTTATTTCTTTTTTATTGCTTATTAGTTTAGATTTATTTCTATGCTTATAGTTAGATTTTATTTTCTTGTTAAATAGCCAAGAGGCTAGAACCCTCTTGCCTTAGATTTATTTCATGCTTATAGATTAGATTTATTTCATGCTTATAGACTAGATTTATTTTCTTGTATTTAATTCTTGCAATTTATTTTATAGTTTAGATTTTGCAATTTATTTTGTAGTTAGATTTTAATTTCTTACACTATTCACCTTGAGGCTAGAACCCTCTTGGGTTTAGTTTTTCTTTTTGTTTATTTTTATTTTGTTTGATTCGCCTTTAGGCTAGAACCCTCTAGGGAATCACCCTTTTCTAAGAAGTGGGTTCAATTTTAGATTACTCATATCTATAATTGAATCCACCATCTTTAATTTCTTGCATTTTCTTTTATTCTTGAATTTTATTTTTGATTTGTTTCTCGATTTTATTCATTCTTATTTCTTGCCTTATTGATCACATTTATTCTCAAACACATTTATCTACACACTATCACTCTCATTATCTCTCCACAATCACAGTCACTCATCACTCATTTTTGTCACGCACACAACATAAGAATCGATTTTATATTTTCTCCTACAAAAACACCTTCCTTGTGGGATCAATATCTTTATACTATAACTTGACACGGTTGTGCACTTGCAACCTTTTTGGTACATGTTTATGCCGCATCAAGTTTTTGGTGCCGTTGCCGGGGATGGTGCTTAAGTAGGTTTTAATTATTTTGATTCTTTAACTTGTGTGTTTTTTGTGAAGGAAACGCTTAGAGCTTGAAGATCGCGGATTCGAGAATTAGGATTTGAAGATTTGCTTTCGGGTAAGTCCTCTTTCTAGTTTTTAATTCCACCCTTAAGCTACTTATTCACATTTAGAGACAATTAGGACTTAAAAAAAGATTTTATTTTTGTTGATCATAATAAAATTCACCCTCCACTTTGACATTTACTAACAAGATAATAAATTCAAACATATCCCCCCTTCTCATTTGTTTGATTGTTAACCCTAATTAAAAAAAGATTTTTCTTTTCCATCCTTTTTAGTTGCTTTTAATTCATAGGGTTGCATTTCATATTGATAGTAGGAATTCACCAAGTGATTTGAGCATCTTTATTTGGCACATACTTAAAAATATTTTTAAGGGCAAAACCCCATAATCAAGATAAGGTAAGGGATTTCATCACCCTTTCCTTAGCTTAAAAATCACTAATTCCTCACTTCACAAACCCAATCCTAATAAAACTCATTAGACGTTGGCCCCTAAGGATTCAAGCTCAATAAGGAACAAGAAATCTTTAAGTGAACCGGTTTAAGTTTTCTCAGATTAGTTGGTGTCTAAGACAAGGTTTAGGGGTTGCGTAAAGCGCTCCATAAGGAACGAGGTATTTAATTAATCTCTGATTACCCTCTAGTACTATCCTTACCTGGCTAACTACCTAGGTAAAACTTTAATCTTTTTACTGTAGGAGTTTTTGGTTAGGAGCTGGTCTAGTTGAGTTAGGCTAAACCCTAGAATTAGAGTGATTGAAAAGTGATTGCTTTGATTTGTTTTAGTTAGGTTTTCTCTATTTTTTTCTCTAAAAAAAACTAATTTTTTTCTCTTTCTTTATAAAAAAATATAAGAAAAATAGTTTTGGTGTATGCAACAGTGGATTAGGGATAATACATGTCGATTAATTTGCTTTGAACCAATCATAGAAATGGAGCATCCTAATCCACCCGTTCTTCATGATATGTGCTATCCCATTAGGAATGCAATCCCTTCGTGCATTAGGTTCCCCGAAACAAATTGAATAAATTTTGAGTTTAGACCGTAATACATAAACATGCTTCCCAAATTCCTTGGTAATGAAACAGAAGATGCATATATTTTTATTTCGGAATCTGAGGAAGTGCGTATTATGATTAAAATGAGAGAATTAAACGAAGATGCGATCAAACTCAGATTTATTCCATTTGCTCTCAAAGACAAAGCAAAAAAATGGCTGTATAGCTTACCCATAAATTCTATCACTACGTGGGAGGAATTTATCACTGTTTTTCTTAAGAAATTTTTTCCTATCCATAAAACGGTGAAGCTAAGAAATAGTATCATGAATTTTAAAATTGTCTTGGGAGAACCCTTTTGGAAGTATTTTGACCGATTTAAAGATCTTCTCATCCAATGTCCTCATCACGGTTTAGAAAAATGGCGATTGTACCAAATAATTTATGAGGGATTAGATTATTTTGCAAAAACTTCCTTAGAATCAATGTGCCACGGGGATTTCATGAGGAAAAACGCTGATGAAGCTTAAGAGTTTTTAGAGAGTCTTTCTGAAAAACAATACAATGGGAAC
Organism: Asparagus kiusianus; assembly: GCA_022839385.1. Taxonomy (NCBI): domain Eukaryota; kingdom Viridiplantae; phylum Streptophyta; class Magnoliopsida; order Asparagales; family Asparagaceae; genus Asparagus; species Asparagus kiusianus. The sequence continues at coordinate 19,064 of BQKN01064258.1, forward strand.
ACTGTGATGATAGGGTTTCATCAGTTCCCCAATCTAAGTCTAGTGGTCTTTCCTTGGAGTCAAACATTACTTCTGAAGCGAAGATGGCGACGATTCTGCGAAGGTTAGAAGCTTTAGAAATTAAGGAACGAGCTCCAGCTCAAAACAATCATGTTTCTACCTCAGGATGTCATAATTGTCAGTCTCCTACCCACGTTTCAGAGGAATGCCCTCTCCTAGAAAACAACAATGCATTAGAACAGATGAACGCTGCATTCCAGCACCCTAGAAATGATTCATTTTCTCCAACCTACAATCCAGGGTGGAGAAATCATCCTAATTTTGCATGGAATCTAGGAAATTCTCCCAGAACTCAAAACTTCATTCCCGCTTCGACCCAACATTTTCCTAGGGGAAACACAGTTCCGTTTAATTCCCATTCACAATTTCAACAACCCAATCTGCCGTATCAAAATCAGTCTCCTCTTCATCAAGCTGTAATTCAGACTCATCACAATCCAGATAAGGATAAACGTCTCAACGTCTTGGAAAGAGGTTTGGAAACCATAATTAAGGCCTCTACTCAAACCACGAATATGTTGACTCAAACGTCTAGCACTCTGAATTCCTTCATGCAATCAACTAGACAAATGCTCAACTCCAACACTCAAGCTATAGCTAGATTAGAATCCCAACTTGGTCAACTAGCTAGTGCCATGAGTGAAAGAGAGAAAGGAAAATTTTTGAGTCAATCAGTGGTCAACCCTAAGAACACAGGATGCAGTTCATCCTATGAAGCCCAAGTGAATGCAATCCATTCACTTCGGTCAGGTAGACAGGTCGATAATCAAGTGAGAACTCCTCTAAGTCAAACTCTTGATCCTGTACAAATTCCTTCTCCTTCTCCTTTTGATAAATCTATTCAACAATCACTCCCCTCAGATGACCAAGAACCTGAACCCGAACCTGAGCCTGCTTTTGATAGATTTAGACCGATTGCTCTATTTCCAGATAGACTCAAGTCTAGGAAACACTCTCCTCAGGAGGAGAAGATCCTAGAAACATTCAAGCAGGTAAACATTCCTCTCTTAGATGTAATTGAACAAATTCCATCTTATGCTAAATTTTTTAAAGAATTGTGCACTAAGAAGAGGCGAATAAATGTTCCAAAGAAAGTCTTTTTAGCCGCCAATATCAGTGAAATGCTATCAAATCCCATACCTTTGAAACGTAAAGATCCAGGTTCCCCCATCATTTTATGTATCATTGGTAATACTCACATTGATAAGGCACTTTTAGACTTAGGGGCCAGTGTCAATTTGCTTCCATATTCAGTCTATCAGCAATTGGGTCTAGGTGTACTGAATCCAACCAAATGCACCTTACAGTTGGCTGATAGATCTGTCAAGGTCCCTATGGGTGAGTTAGAGGATGTTCTAATCAAGGTTGGAGATTTTATTTTTCTAGTAGATTTTATAGTCTTAGAAACACAACCTGTTTCTAATCCCAAAGGACAGACACCTGTCATCTTAGGACGACCCTTCTTAGCCACTTCTAATGCTCTCATCAACTGTAGAACTGGTCAAATAAAACTGTCTTTTGGGAATTTGACTGTTGATCTTAATATTTTTAATCCAGGGAACCAACCAAATAATCAGCCTCTAGAAATAAACTACATTCAGGAAAGGTCAGAAGAAGAAGAAGAAGAAGAGTCTGATTTGAGTTTTGAGGAAATTTTTGATGAAGAGTTAGAATTTTTAGAAGAAGCAGATCAGGTCCTTGAAAATAATAAAACTGTGTTAAATATTTGCTGCTTTGAATTAAATTTTAAAGAACTCTTCCTTGATGAACTTAGATTCTTGGAGAATAATCAACAACCAAATTTTCAGAACTCTACAGAAGAATTGGTTGCTAGAAAACAAAACTTCACAATACAAGAGTCTAAGTTTATTAAGAAATGTAAAATGCATGACACCAATAATACCTACCTTACTTTGTTGCAAGAATTACTGAACACCCCGAAATGCTTGGAAATTCACATTATTGATTATATCATTCTGAATTTGTTTAAAATCCGGGGAAGAATTTTTAACAGTAAGGTAGGATTCAATGTAGAACAGGAACTCTTCATGTTGAATATTTTATTTTACATTGTTTATTTTGTTTATTTCAGAATAATAAAACGAAGAAAAAAAAGAGAAGAAAAAAAGAAAAAAAGAAAAGAAAAAGAGAAAAGAAAAAAAGAAGAAAAGAAAAGAAAAACATAATAATAATAAATTTTTGATTTCATCCTCCTCAGACCAAAGGTAATTACAGATTTTTATCAGCCGACCAAATGTAAGTGCTTCACTTCTTATCTACTTTACTTCATGCATCATAGAGTTTGCATTGAGGACAATGCAAAATTTAGGTGTGGGGGTAGGAATTAGTTATTTTCTCTCTTTATTTTATATTTTTAGTTACATTTTTGTTTTTTGTTTTTTCTTTAAAAAAATTTTTTATTTATAAAAATATCGTCACTTGCCAAATTGATGGAGTTATGTAATAATTGATTTATTTGATAAATTTGAAATTTTCTACTCCCTACTTAGTTATTTACTTAAGTTCACCTTTTATGATAACTCTAAATAAATTTCTTAAGAAATAATTTTTAAAGTAGTATACTTTACTTAAGCCTTAACTTGGACTTTTATTTAAAATAATAAAATTTTTTGCACGCTTAGCTTATAGTTGAAAATAAATTTTCAAAGTGTCTTGATTCACATATTTTTCAAAATATATATACGTATACAAAAAAAATTGCAAAAGAAGAGTGCGAAAAATGGGCACCAAAAAGAAAAAAACTCTTGAATTCTAGGTGATTCTATATTATAAAGCCTACGCTGACCGAGTAATTAAGCCCAAGGAGTATTTCCATACTTAATAACCTAAGCCCAATTGGGTTGGGATCCATTAGCCAAAAACTCATTAAAAGGTCACTTAGAAAGCTCGTTAAAGTAGAAAAAAATCACCAAGGATGAAAGAGTTAAAAAAAAATTAAAAAAAATAATAATAAATGTTTTATAGTTATATATATGGTCTTGAAAAATATTTTAGATCAAACAACTTAAAAATTATTTAAAACAAAGAGTTAGTATGTTCTTTTCAAAACTTTTAAATTAAATTTCTAAGTTTGGCTTGGTTTTGTATTGCTACAATGAGAAGATTTTCTTAAAAAATATACCTTAGAGTTATATATATAAAACGTTTTCTTGAGTGATAACTAGCTTCAATTAGATTTTCTAAAGTTATCAAGTGAATTTAGTTATTTACTGACTTCTTTAATTTGGCAAGTTGACCGAATTTTGTGGGTATATTCACTACAAACCCTCACGAGACTACAACTCGTCCACTAGGGTAACCTAGGGGTTTAAAGTCTTTTTGTATGCGCTAAATACAACCACGATTCCTGCGAAAGTGAGTTAGGATTTCTTTTATTTTTCTTTCTTTGCTAGAGGACTAGCAAAAGTTTAGGTATGGGGGTATTTGATAATCATATTTTATTATAATTTTATACCCTCATTATCTATTTTATATAAATAAATATGCTACTAATAATTGTTCTTATCTTTAATTGCAGGTTAATAAAGAATAAAGCTCAAAATCTCATCTCTTAACAAAAATCCATGAATTAAATGAAGAACACAAGCAAGAGCCAAAAAGCCTAAGCCCAGAATCAAGCCGAGTAGCCTGTAGAAGCCGGAGAAAATAAAAAAAACAAATATGAAAAAAAATATATTCAAGATGGTTGGTCGTAAAGAAACGACGATATCTCTCAATCCGGAAGGCGGAATTTAACATATAATATATAAAAATCGCCTATCTCAACGAGACGAAGCCATCCGTAAAAGCAAAATTTTGATACCAGCATCGATGCTGGCATCGATGCTGGCATCGATGCCAGTATCGATGCTGGCATCGATACTGACAATTTGTTACGAATTAAGGGCTGATTTTTGATGGTTTTGGATAAGATTTCAATCCAAGGGCTCACATTCATTGATGTTTACTATAAATAGGAGTAGAGAGTGAGGGGTTAGGGGTGTGAAAATTTTTGTAACTCCTTTTAGAGAGGAGGGCTACTCTTAATTGAGAAGGCCTTCCAAATTTGTAACTTTTTGTTACAATTAATAATAATAATTTTTTTACCACTTTAAATATTTCTTCTCTTTGTTGGATGATGAAGATGTAGATGAAGAATTATTTAGAGGTTTGCATTTCTTTTCTTTTTCTCTTTTATTTCTTTTTTATTGCTTATTAGTTTAGATTTATTTCTATGCTTATAGTTAGATTTTATTTTCTTGTTAAATAGCCAAGAGGCTAGAACCCTCTTGCCTTAGATTTATTTTATGCTTATAGATTAGATTTATTTCATGCTTATAGAGTAGATTTATTTTCTAGCATTTAATTCTTGCAATTTATTTTATAGTTTAGATTTTGCAATTTATTTTGTAGTTAGATTTTAATTTCTTACACTATTCATCTTGAGGCTAGAACCCTCTTGGGTTTAGTTTTTCTTTTTGTTTATTTTTATTTTGTTTGATTCGCCTTTAGGCTAGAACCCTCTAGGGAATCACCCTTTTCTAAGAAGTGGGTTCAATTTTAGATTACTCATATCTATAATTGAATCCACCATCTTTAATTTCTTACATTTTCTTTTATTCTTGAATTTTATTTTTGATTTGTTTCTTAATTTTATTCATTCTTCTTTCTTGCCTTATTGATCACATTTATTCTCAAACACATTTATCTACACACTATCACTCTTATTATCTCTCCACAATCACATTCACTCATCACTCCTTTTTGTCACGCACACAACATAAGAATCGATTTTATATTTTCTCCTACAAAAACACCTTCCTCGTGGGATCAATATCTTTATACTATAACTTGACACGGTTGTGCACTTACAACCTTTTTGGTACATGTTTATGCCGCATCAAAATTCCAGTTGTGTGTTTCCTTGTCACTTCTATTATTGTATCGTTTTTCGTATTGGGTGTTTGTACATTCTTTTCTTTTGTGGGATCTTGCAATGTGTTATGCACGCTGACGTACACCTGTTTTCTCTGGTGTACGTCAGACTTATAGGAAGAACAGGTTTAGCAGGACCCAGAGCATTCTCAGCAGGAGTACCTTGTAGACGGAGCAAAAGAAGGAGTCGAAGCCTATTCTTTTCATTTATTAGTTGATGATTCCAGTTACTTTTGTAGTTCTTTCTTTTTCCATTGATTGATGTATTTTTGTATCTCTTCAGCGTTCATTTGTTCGGTTTGTATAAGGGCACGTTTGACCTGTATTATTATGTCTCAGATGTTATCCCACTTGTGATATGATATTTTTATTCTGAGTTTGTCTATTATATTCTTGCTGATTGTGACCGGGACCTGTGACTTCGCATTGTATTTATTTCCAGACGCTTAGCGTATTGGATTGAGAAGAAAAGAAAGAAAAAAATAATAGTGTATATTTCTTCTCAATCTAATACGTCGCGGGCTTGTTCACTTTCTGATTCCCAGGTATTTTGGGAAGCGGGGCGTGACAGGTTTTTTTGGTGGCCCATGCAGGTCCCGGCCCGAGTTTCCACTAGCGAGAATATAACGGACAATTTAGACGCATATCATGATTTCATCCATGAGACTATTCTTGAGCCCTTATTCCATTTTCTTGATAGATTTCGTTTCGTCCCTATCTATCACTCTTTGACTCTGGAGTTTCCACAGTTCTTGTCCCATCGCTTCGCGATTACCTTCTCTTTGTATCTCTGATCTATCCTTGTTCCGGTCATTATTTTATGTATTATTATTTTTACAACTATGTTTTCTTTGATTTGACTTATATATCGTTTAATTGTATTGATTTCTGTATTATTTATTATATTATTTTATGTATCATACACAGTGTTATATTGTGTGTTTTTCATTAAAAATATATACCATTACTTATATATTTTCAATTGCTCAAGTCATATCATTAAGTGTTTTGCATTGCTCTAGGCTTCACACACACATTACATAGCATATATGATATTTAGATTATTTTCTTGTGTTTAAAAATATACTTTTACATATTTATATTGTGTATGTGTGCACTTATCTGTCATACCACCTGTTATTTACTTATGTTTTAGATTATTATATATTATTCATATTTTTAGTAATATACTTTAATAAGTTCATGAATTTAATATCTCTATATTCTTATCCTTTACATTTTCAGTATATAGTTTCTTATCAGTAAGTTTTGTCTTGTTAGATTATTTTAGTATGTTCGCATTGGTTTTGTTATTTTTAAGAGCCATGTATTTTGATATTTAAGCAATTATTCTTATTGTCAAGTTTAGAGTTGAGTTACTAATTATATACTTATTTTGTTACATTAATTATTATCCTTTTATAACTAATATAAAAGATTATTCTAAATAGCATATATGTGTATGTAAAGTATTTATTCATGGTTTGTTATAGTGTATTTTATATTTGTTGTTGTTTGTTTCGTTTTCGATATGTATTGTTTTATCATTGGAACAAAATACATTGTATACGCATGTTATTTTTAGTATTTATTTTATGATATTTTTAGATTACATCTTTTATTGTGTTATTAGTTGTTGTTCATTCTCTATTCATTATTTTCGCTTACTTGTGTGGTGCTTTACTTTTTATTCTTTTATAATTACTATTTCTTTTCATTATAGTGTATTCACTTAGATTATTATATTTACTATGTTATTGATTTGTAGTCATTCATTATTTCTAGTATCAACCGTGTAACTATGTTTATCTACGATGCATCGGTGTTTTTATTATACGGAATTATGTTCTTCTTATGTTTTCATTTGCTTATATACATATTTTACCTTTTATAGTTTTTGTTTTATATATTATACTTCTTTATCTAGTAGTATGTTGTGAGTGTCAGTATTGTTAGTAAGCATTTATGTTTCAGTGTATTCTATGCTTTTTGTATGTGTTAATTTATTTTAAGTTTTATACTGTCAATTTGTTTGTTACTTATTTAAATGCATTAAGTCTTTCATTTATGTTTTTCTTGTCAGATTTGTATTTTTCATTATTTAAACTTGTATTGTTTTACATCGTGTTACTCTTCTGTTTCGTTTCTCTTATTTTGTATTTTTCGTAGATCATATTATATCAATATCGTTTATTCTTATATTTTTCTTTGAATAAGACTTGCTATTTTTTTTGGTGTGAGTGTGTAGTGTTATGGCTTTATAGTTTGTGTATATGGTTATTAAATGTTGTTATAATGTTGGTGTTTGTTTAGCTTTGATTTTTGTATTTTTACATATTGTCTTTTGGTTACGTATTTAGTCATAATATTTTTATAGTTGGTGTGTCTTATATTTTATGCAATGTATTCTTGCTCATGTTTTTCACGTTTCAATTTGTGTATTGGTATATTTATTGTGATTTAGTATTTATTATGTTTTTACTATAATTTTTGATTAGTAGTCACATTATGGTGTAGTTGTTCTTATTTTGTGTTGCACTTATTTTATTAATTCTACGTATTGTACATGTATTTATAAATATTTCCTATGTATGTTACCAAATAATTTTGGTCACATTTTACTTTTCATGTGCGCGTTTTGTTATCATTATTGTTTAGTTGTTTATCAAGTTATATGTTTTTCTTGTATGTCTTTCTATGTTATCCTTAATTTTATTAATTTATTTGTGATTTGTGTTATTGGGTTATATTATTTATTAGTTAACATAGTTATTTCTTTTACGTTTCATCAGTAGTTTCATAGTTTATTTTAGTATATGAAATGAGTGTTATAAGTTTATACAACTTAGTTATAGATTTTGCACATTGTAGATATTTTGTTGTGGTTATTAGTTGTTTTTCTTTTATTAGATTGTGTATATTTTAATTTAATATTGTATATTATTGTCTATTCATTAATTATTTCAATTACTGTATTTATTAATTTTCCATATACAAAAATCTCTGCATTACTGTTTTAGTTACTTATTCATGTCTATATTTGATTATTGTTTTGGATATTAATACATGGCAGTTCATATGATGTATTATATTTATTCTTTATGTATATTGAGTTTATAGTTTTTGTATCATATTTGGTTATCCTAACATGTATAATGATGTAATTATTATTGGTATATTTTGATATTGTGTTCGTTGTGTAAATATTATGAATACATAATTACATGATCATTGCATATAATTTTACGTCTTTTATCTACGTCCATTATTGATATATTTTTTTGCTTTCGATTATCAGCTATTATATGTATTATTTTTTCTTTACAGATTATTATATAATATCGTGCATATCTTATTTTAATTCCGAGGGCGGAATTAGTTTTAAGGGGGGTAGAATGTAAGGACCATGAATTTTGATACTAGTTAAAATAAATTTTTAATATTTTAAAATATTTAATTATAATTTTTAAAAGAGTATTTATATTTTTTGATTTTCTAGTTTTTTTTAGGATTTAAAGTCCAAGTTTTATATTTATTTAAATGATATAAATATTTATAAATTAATTTTATACTGTAAAAATTTCTGGGAATTATCTGTTGTGTTATCGATACTGTTACGTGTCATTTTGAATAATACGTTGTAATATTTTATTATTACCTATTATTTCGCATAATATGTTGTATTATTAATTACATGTTATTTTGTATAATTTATTGTATTAATTCTACTATCGCATATTATTAGTCGTATTACTACAACTGGTATGTTTTATTATGTAGATAATTATCCTATAATTATTCGATCTTAAATATAAGTAATTGTATTTTTATTAATTATTCATGTTTAATTGTACAATTTGTTGTATTATTTCTACTGTTACGTATTAACTGTTGTAATAGCATAACTAGTGCGTTTTATTTCATAGATAATTTTCACATAATTATTTATTTTAAAATGTAATAATTATAATTTTTAGGAATTATTTCTCATTTAAATGTCTAACCCTAACCCTAATTACATACCTAAATATATTCTTTTTCTTTTTCCTTCTTTCACGTGAGCCAACCTACAACCGACACATCATCTCCTCTCTCCTCTCATTTCTTCTCACTTTTGTTCTCTCTCATCCAAACCCAACCAGCTGACCTCTAAGCTTGACCACCGCCCCCCGACAACCGCCGACGAACCCCGATGAGCCGTACCCCGCCATCGTGCACCTCCGGCCATCTCCCCTCCCTTTTAGCCACCGCACCTTGCCGCTCGCCGTGCTTGCCGCCGAGATCGAACACAACTCTCCGCCGCTAGCCTCTGACCAGATCCACCGTCGAGCTCCAGCTTCCCCACGCCGACCGTTTCTGTTTATTCCTCCGACAGCCGCTCAGATCCACCCCGCGTCCGCCTCCTCCTGCACCACCCCGACAGCCGTCGCCGCCTCCACGAGCTCCAGCGTTGCAGCCCATAACTCCGGCCACCCTCAGCCACTTCGTCGCCCACCCAGCCCCTCCAACCTCCACCAAGCTCCAGATCCGACAACCCACCTCAAACAGCCTAACTCCGGTCATCATCTCCGACCAACCCCTCCGAGCTCCTTTCCTCCTCGTCAGCCGCCCATCAACTTTCGAGTTCCCGCTGATGGCAGCCCCGAAACCACGTTCCTCATCCATTCGTCGCTGTTCAACTTCACGAATCAGCCCGTCGCGCGCATCGACAAACGATGGACAACAAACGGTGGAACCACCGTCTCGTCGTCAGGTCCTACGACGTCGCAGGCAAGATCTCGATATTCTTTGACTCGTCTTTACTTTTTAGATATACTGTTCATTAAGTATTTGCTTAGATTAGTTGTAATGTGAATTTTGTGATTACATGCGTGGATTTGTCGTTGAATGATATTAAAGAATTTTTTTAAGGGAATTGATTATAAAAAGATTGTTTGAATTATTAAGAAAATAATTTTAAAATAAATTATTTGGCAATGAAATCATTTAAGAAAAATTATAATAAATTTAAAGAATTTAATTGGGTAAAAGAATCATTTTTGATGATTTAAAGGAATTTATTTTAAAAAAGAAGTTATTTTTTTAGATTAATTACAATGAGAAAAGAATTTTATTCTGTAAAAATGGATTATTGAGTTGTTATTATAATAAATAATTTTTAAAGAATTTATTTTACGAAAAGATTATTTGAGTTAATATTTATTATTTAAAAAGATTATTTGAGAATAATTATGATGAGAAATAAGTTTTAAGAAATTATTTTGGAAAAAGAAATTGTTTTCTGAATTACATAGTTGCTGTTATGATCACATTTCATGTTTTGTATTTACTTAATGTATTTTGACATGTCTGCTATGTATTGTTCATCTTACGATTGAGAACCATTAGTAGTTCATGACTTAGTGGCCTCGTACGTCATGAACAGACTTAGTGATATGTGTGAGAGTGTTACTGAGTTTAGGTGGTGAACCTGAGTTTCAATGTGGATTATGTTTGTCTTAGAAAAACAAGAAGAGTGGGGATGGGGAAGTCAGTGTTCATGTGATCGGATAAGACTATTGATGTATCTTCCAGGCTCGCGCTAGTGAATTCGTGTAGTCATTGGGGTTGGTTTGTTGGGCTAAAGTGAATTCGTGTAGTCACTTTAGTCAGTGAATTTGTGTAGTCACCCGAGTTCTGCTTGAGTTCGGACTAGGCTGAAATCGGATTACGTGTAGTCCTCCGATTGATTCGAGTAGCGGTATTGGATGCACGTAGGGGATTTGTGAACAGTCAATTATCCGGTGATATAAGCGTTGGCTCTGTGTGAGATACGGACCAGTGACCTGTTATAGAATGGCTAGTTACATGACTTGTTACTTAAGGTGATTAAGATTCTTGTGTGAGATGTAGGTCAGTTGTGTTTCTTTTCATACCTAGATCGGTGTTAATATTTAATTATCTATAATTTGAGACATATGGTATATACATGAGGGTTTCCTTATTTAGATTATTTCGCTCGACGTACTACGTCTCTTGTTGTAGATTTTTAAGTATTAATTCTATCTAATTGTATGACATGGTTACTTGGATGATTGCTGATCGCTAGCTGCATGATCGACTTGTTACTTGATTGATTTTGTTGGAATTCCAGTTGTGCGTTTCCTTGTCACTTCTATTATTGTATCGTTTTTCGTATTGGGTGTTTGTACATTCTTTTCTTTTGTGGGATCTTGCAATGTGCTATGCACGCTGACGTACACCTGTTTTCTCTGGTGTACGTCAGACTTAGAGGAAGAATAGGTTCAGCAGGACCCAGAGGATTCTCAGCAGGAGTACCTTATAGACGGAGCAAAAGAAGGAGTCGAAGCCTATTCTTTTCATTTATTAGTTGATGATTCCAGTTATTTTTGTAGTTCTTTCTTTTTCCATTGATTGATGTATTTTTGTATCTCTTCAGCGTTCATTTGTTCGGTTTGTATAAGGGCACGTTTGACATGTATTATTATGTCTCGGATGTTATCCCACTTGTGATATGATATTTTTATTCTGAGTTTGTCTATTATATTCTTGCTGATTGTGACCGGGGACCTGTGACTTCGCATTGTATTTATTTCCAGATGTTTAGCGTATTAGATTAAGAAGAAAAGAAAGAAAAAAAATAATAGTGTATATTTATTCTCAATCTAATACGTCACGGGCTTGTTAACGTTTTGATTCCCAGGTATTTTGGGAAGCGGGGCGTGACAGGTGTAAATTTGTAGGATATCCAAGGAATTCCCAAGGATATCAATTCTACCACATCGATGAACAAAAGATAATTGTTTCTCGGTATGCTATCTTCTAGGAGAAGGAATTTCTTGAAAAAGAAATTAGTGGGAGAATGGTAGAACTGGAAGAAATTTCAGATATACAAATCAATACTGATAAATTAGTAGAACCAGAAAATTCAGTTGTACCAGAAGAACCACAACCACTCCATAGATATCCAAGGCGATCTCATGCACCTAAAAAAAATATATGATTTTCTCATTGAAGGCTGCATGTTAGATCACGTCATAGATGATGACGAACCTTTGAGTTATCAGCAAGCCTTTCAGAGTAGGGACTCTGTTGCTTGGAAAGATGCAATTAAATCAGAAATAGACTCTATGTACACCAACAAAGTATGGATCTTAGACAATGCTCCTAAAGGGGTGATACCCATAGGTTGCAAATGGTTGTTTAAGAAAAAGTTGGGTGTAGATGGGAAAGTAGAAACTTTTAAAGCTAGACTGGTAGCTAAAGGTTTTCGTCAAAGACCTGGTTTGGACTACGATGAAACCTTTTCTCCAGTAGCTATGCTAAAGTCTATTCGGATCCTACTTGCTATAGCTGCTCACTGTGACTACGAGATCTGACAAATGGATGTCAAAACTTCATTTCTAAATGGTGATTTAGAAGAGTGCATATATATGACGTAACCAGAGGGTTTTGTAGTCAGTGGGAGCAGTGGAAAAGCATGTAGATTGCTTAAATCCATTTATGGACTGAAGCAAGCATCGCGGAGATGGAACATCTGTTTTGATGATGCTATCAAAGAGTTTGGTTTCATCAAAATCCAGATGAACCATGTGTGTATAAAAGGATAATTGGGAGTATAGTATCGTTTCTTATTTTGTATATAGACGATATACTCTTAATCGGTAATGACATACCGTCATTACAAGCGGTTAAAATTTGGCTATCAAAAAGATTTTCCATGAAAGATTTGGCTGAAGCATCCTGTATACTGGGTAATCAGATCTATAGAGATAGATATAAAAGGATATTAGGATTATCCCAATCTAGATACATTGGCAAAGTGCTAAAACGGGTTAGCATGGAAAATTCTAAGAAAGGTTTTGTACCTGCATCTCCTGGAATCTCGCTCTCTAAAAAGATGTCTCCCCAGACTGATGAAGAGAGGAAACGCATGAGTCTAATTCCTTATGCCTCGGCAGTAGGATCGATCATGTATGCCATGTTATGTACTAGACCGGATATCACTTATTCACTCAGTTTGGTAAGTAGATACCAATCTAATCATGGAGAAGAGCACTGGAAAGCGGTCAAAAATATACTTAAGTACCTGAAAATGACTAAAGAGTTATTTTTGATATATGGTAAAAGTGACCTCCAAATGGAGGTTTTTTCCGACTCTAGCTTTCTGAGCGATATCGATGATAGTAAATCTGTTTCAGGATATGTTTTTACCCTAAATAGAGGGGCTGTCAGTTGGAAAAGTTCCAAGCAGGACACAGTAGTAGACTCTACTATGGAAGCCGAATACATTGCGGCAAATGATGCAGCCAAAGAAGTTGTATGGATGAGGAAGTTCCTTTCAGAGCTGGAAGTTGTTCCCACCATTAAAAATCCAGTACCTTTATACTGTGATAGTAATGCTACAATAGCTCTGACAAAGAAACCCCGGTCTCACCATAAGTCCAGACACATTCTGAGGAAGTATCACTTGATCAGGGAAATAGTTGATCGCCAAGAGATCAAGATTGAAAGAGTTGACACAAAAGATAATATAACAGATCCATTCACAAAGGCAATTGCTCGTACACAATTTGAAAAACTTGTTGAGCTATTGGGTATTAGATACTACAATGATTGGCCTTAGTGCAAGTGGGAGTTTGTTGGATATAGGTGCCCTGCAGGCAATAATTATATATTATAACAGGACCTATATGAATATAACATCTTTGTTTAAAATAATAGTATGCTATTTTAGTCAGATTTATCTGGTATTTTAATACATATAAAGTCCTTAGAATGATACTAGACTATCAGACATTTCGGATATGATCGTAATGAAGAGATCTGATTTGTCGCTAACGTATATTCTAAAATGTTCCTAGTCGATGAGGTGTTGAAATGGGACATCATCACTTTGGTAAGACTAGTGTATACTTTATTTCTTCTTTGGAAGGACGATGATCCATCTCTTAGATCATTGATGTGAGACATCAAGATATAGTATAGAGGTGACTCATTAGTGAATGAGTTGACTGAACGACTCACTGAGAACATCTAGTTGGTAATTATACTTAACTGTCAAATAGAAGTTCTCAAGTGATATAGTACATAGTAGTCTCTTGACCTGAGGCATGAGTGTAATATCTTACATGTCAGTAAAGATGTATTTAGACTTTTACCTAACCACAGTTCTTATTGAATTGTGCATAACGGTTCTTGTTGGATACATCCCGAGATATAAGTAGATATTGAGATGCCAAGAAGGGATTCGTCTCTCCCAGTATAAGGGGTTGACGTCATAAGATTGTTTGATATAACTATAACCTGAAAATCCTTGGCCGAGGTAAATAAGATAAATTGAGTGTCAGTTTGATCTTATAGGTTATGAGTTTAATATCAACAAACACTAATTGAGCAATTAGGGTTTGACAATTTTCCTTACCCTAGACTCAATAGTTTGACATGGTTTGACGAAGAGGCCGGACTGTACGGCATTATCATTGAGTGGTCTTGATAAAATTGTGTAAGCATCTTGCAGACATTTATCACAACTAATACCCGGGTAGTCTTCATGTGTAGCTAGCACCTCTGTTATACTTGTGGATATGATCCACTGCCGAGTCTTATAGTTGGGCCCTAGAGTCACACCAAGCACGTACTTAAATCCTATGAAATATTAATTTATAGAGTAATGTGTATGATTGATACACATATATGATTTTCACCGAATACACATAAACAATTATATGTATTGGCAAAATCAGAATGCTATGTGCTTAAGAAATAAATTCCAGTATTTTTTCCATAAAGTTAACTTTTAGTCAACTGGTTGACTTTTTGGTCAACAGTTGCCTTTTGGTCAACTCATTGACTTTTTGGTCATATGATGACTTATTAATTAATGATTGGAAAATTATGAAATACCGTATTGATGTGGTATTTTCATTTATGAAATACGAACTTCATTATACCTTGATTAATGAGTCATAAGATGAGTCATTAAGGTGGTATGGTTTGGGGACATGGTTTTAGCACATAGTTTTGATTCTTCATGATTCATTACATGACTCATGAGATGAGTCATTGCATGACTCATGAAAGAATCATTGTTTTGATGACTCATGGCATAACTCATAAGATGAGTCATTCATATCATGATATATTCTTCCTCTATAAATATGAGCTCTCTTTCTTTTTTTATGATCAATGGAAAAATGAAATAAAGGGTTTATTCATAGTTGCTTTCCATAAAAGAAAAAGAAGAGAGATCTACCTCTTACTAAACTCTAGCAATCTTTGAGTAAGAGGAAGTAGTAGGATTTTAAAGTACCCCGGGGTGGATATCTTGCCTTGTGTCTCAAGAAGACTCCGATTTTATCAAGCTCACTTGAAACTTGGAGATCCACTACGAGGATATTTACTACTACAAGGAGCAAGAGTTAGGGGTTGTTCGATCTTCCATCGAATCACGCTTCAAAAGTATGACTTTATAACCCTTGTATGCTCTCTTTAATATAGGGATCATGTTAGATTTAATTAGGATGGTCCTATTTTGTATTTCATGCTTTCTACATGCTTAGTAATTTAATACATACAATATTCCGTTGCGTATTTAGCATGTAATTAGCACGAATTTCCAACAGGACGTTGTTTATTACGCCAGTTGATTACCGATGCCCCTTTTACCGTAGACTCCATTTCCACTCAGGCTTTAGAGAGGCCTGGTTATTTGTTTGGAGACAATGTTGAGGATCCGGCTAGGTTGACTCTTGTTGACGAGCACTAGTTGAATAACGATGAAGGAGCTCTTCTTTACATTCATTCCATTACCCGCCAGCATTCCTTTGCTCATTTGGAGATGCAGGCTGTACAGTGACAAATGTCCTGGAATCTTACAGATGATCGTGATCGAGTTCATTACGAATTTATCTCCCACCATAAGACCCCAGGTTCCGATGGGTATAATTATATTCGCGGTCTTCGACCAGGGATTCTGGGTCTTGACACCACACCCCCAGACGAGGTGTCAGCAGCTGCTCTTACTATGAGGAATCGTTTGGCCAAGCTTGGGAGGAAGTTACCTCCACCAGATCTCAGATGTTTTGGTTGGGCTTACTCACACCCCAAGGGGTGGTGGACACGTATGACTAGTTACGTCTTGGGACGTTAGGAGAGCGATTTGGGAGGCAGTGGGTTGTATGCGCCTATACGAGCCACTATGTATGGATTCCCGGTCAGCTGTCGCCACTTCCTAGCATTATTCGAAACATATATCCCTAATAGTAACACCTTTCTAACTTGCACTGGAGAGTTGGGGTTAGCTTTGCATAAGATGCATAAAGTTTCTGGTCTTCCGATGGGGGATTGTCCGTACCAGGAGTACTTTCCCTCGAACCTGCAAATGGAGTGTTTGAAGAAGGACTCTCCCGACATGTACGACACACTTTGGGATCTCACGTGTCATTATTATACATCTCTAATCAAAGTGACCTCTCAGGCGAAGAGGAAGAAACAGATCAGCTTGAAGCAGTTCGCTGTTTATCTATTCCAGTATTTGGAGGGTGATCCAAGCAAGACTGTTCGTGGGTTAGACATTTTGACATTTTCTGCTGTTAATGAGTTAATGGAGAAGGCCGAAGCTTGCTCCTACACTATTACCGGCGCTGAGGGAATTTTTTCTGCAAGGACCAAATTTCGGACATTCCTTTGTTATGCTCAGAAGTCTATTCGGCCCAAGACTCTGTTAGCAGGCTATCTTGCTATCTGGTTGAAGAAGTACGTCGGTCCATATCAGTTTTCTGACGCATTACCTATTGAGGTACTCTTCCCTGCCGTTCAATTAGCTTACGGGAGGGAGCTTTCTCTATTTTTGGCGATGGTTGCTGGAATTCATTGTGGGCTTAGGTATTTGGTCAATGGTTTTACACATGTGGGTTCCGAACCGTCAACCGAGCTTATTTCTGTAAAGGTCGAGCTTCCGTATACATACCTGATGGCGTGGCTCGTTCTTCATCGTCCTAATTTGATGTCGGCGCCTAGTACTGTTGATGCCTCCGTTCCTTTTGTGCAGATGTTGGAAAGGAGTAAATGGTTTGGAAAAACATTTAATGATGTACAACGAGAGCTTCAAGTTCGTAAGAGTTGGGAGTTCTTCAAGTGTTTTCCTCGCTTCTCGGGCCGTTACGGCGACGTGTTGATTGATGAGGAGAAACCCAGGATTGGTCGGACTTGTCTTAACGCTGGTTGCTTCCGTTGGTTGGTGAACATCCGCGATGGATATCTTGTCCTTCGGGTGAAGAGTCGTTGCCACATAGAGCCTTATCTTCCGTGCCGCTTCGCTCGCCAGTTTGGTTATGACCAACTATATGTTGGGAACCTGAGCCAGGGTTTGAGGATTAAGGGGGGTCTTATTGACGGCGTTCGAGCATGGCTTTGGACTATGGTAGGCTGTACTGGAGCCTACTTCGCTCTTCCTTCATCTAAGCGCAAGCCGTTGCTTACTTTTCTCAGCTGCAAGTGGCTCCTTTCTGCCAATGAGTTTCTAGGCGTGAGGAGTCTTTCAGAGTTGGAGGCTGAGCATTTGGTTCAAACCACTATCAGGGCTGCTCGTAAGGCCGAGCTTTCGAAGAAGCAGGGGAAAAAGCCTGCCAAATCCTCCCATTTGAGCAGAGACGAGATGAAGGATGATGAAGAGCTTCTTCCTACTGACGATGAGGATGAGACTCTTGAGGAAGAATATGTGGATACCGACAGGGAAGAACCTACTACAGGTTTGTCAGACTCTTTCTTTTCAGGATTAATGGATCTGGCCTTCTCTCGTTGGCATCAACGTTATACCCTTTCTAGATCTCAATTGGCTTTTCAAAAACCAGAGCGAAAGGTCTTATTCACTTATCCTGACAAGATGACTCTTATTACCCCAGGTAGAATGATTGATGAGCATGAGCCCCTCGCTTCTCGCTATGCAAGGTCACGGTCTAGTGGCAAAGCTTCCGTACAGGTTGAGATGCGTACTAAGTTCATTCATGAACGGCCTGTTGGTTCTGTAAGAGTTCGTATTCCAAAACGGAAGAAGACCGCTCATAAATCACATACTGGTTAGCACGCCTACGGAGCAGAGTTAGGGGGCACCACTGGCAGAGAAGAGGGTAATGATCTATTGTCTTTATTGCTTTAAGATGATTCTCTTTTGGATTCGTTGAATCTAATCATGTTCTGCGTTTTAGGAAACCATGACAAAGGTGAACTTCCACGAGACTCTGTATTCTCTGATCCTAGCCATTTGGATAGCTTCGTGTAGTAGATGTGCGATGCCATTCATGATGAACCTATGGATGTCGAAACAAACAGAGATGCTGAGCAAGTGGATAGCGTCGAGCCGATAGTTCTATGCTCAGGTATATCTACCTTCAATAATACACTATCCGAGCAGCAATTAAAGGAGTTAGGGAATTCAGGATTTATTTCTCCTTTAATAACTTTCCGTGCTTCATTCTCTTTTAGACAAATTGAAGAATCCAGGCACGGATACTGGGGCAAAAGAATCTTCAGCCACTACCGCGGGTAAATCTGAGTTCTTTTCTCTTTCCCGTTTCTTTCTTTTTTATATATCCATCACTTAAATTCTCACACAGGTGTCGTGTTATAGAGACCAGTCGAGGACGAGACCTTCCATGATATGGGTTTTGGGGAATTCAGCGAACATGTGTACGTCTCAGCACCGAGTTTCTTAGGATCTGACACTAGATTATTAGTTGATATGTTAGCGGAGCAGGCCACTAGAGGGGCTGCAGGACCACCCTTCGAGGGTGGTTCATCTGCAGGTATACATCTAAATTTTTTGACATTAAAATTCTCTTCATTTTGTCAAAGTTTTCATTCGACTAATAAAGAACTAAAATCATAGGACCAATCACTGGGACTGATACAGTTATGATTCCTGGCATCTCTAGTTTACCTGAGGGTGATGGATCTGCAGGTATGCATATAATCTCCGTCGTCATGATTCTCTTCATTTGTCTGAATTTCTATTTGACTAATAAAGGAGTGTAATCATAGGACCAGCCACCGGGACTAATACAGTTATGATTCCTAGCATCTCTAGTTTACCTGAGGGTGGTGGATCTGTAGGTATGCATATAATCTCTGTCACCATGATCCTCCATATTCGTCTGAATTTCTATTTGACTAATAAAGGAGTGTAATCATAGGATTAGCCGTCATGACTGATACGACTACGGTTTCTAGCCCCGGTAGCTTGCCTAACGGTGGTGTCTCTTCTCCATAGCCGAGAGGCATTACGTATTTACCTAGAGAGGTTGATATACCCCCAACGATCACACCTATTATTATCTCCGAGAATGCTGAGATTAGACTGACGGAGCCGATCGTAGGACCTCAATCTGCGTGGACCTTTATTGGTATTGGTATGCTTGTAATTTGCTTTAAATTTTCCACCATGTTCGAGAGTCTCTTACTCTTCCGCACGATTGCTTGTAGGATCTCAACCCTCTCCATATGATCGTGTCCTCGCCCTTTTAACTGATCCCGATCCTAATAAAGACATTTTCTGAATGGATCTTGGCTCTTTCGTTATCTTCTTTGACGGCATGATCAAGAAGCTTCTTCATCAAGGATATTGTTTTGATCAGTTCAGACGTTCCCTTTCTCGCCACATGACGATGATTAGAGAAGAGGGACATCCGGAGTTAGCTAATTCTTTTGCTGCCGACTTTGTTGTTCTGGAGTCTGAACTCCGAGAGTTAGAAGAGCTAAAGGCTAATGGAGCTTCTTCTTTCATATCTTCTCAGTTGAAGCATAGACTGACACAGTGGCGTGACGTGAGATCTTCTATTGGCAGCGAGCTTCAGTCACATGACAATTCTATCGTACAGATGATGTCTAATCTTGTAAGAAAGGATACGGATAGAGCTAAGTTACTTAATTCTTTAGAATCCAACCGTGAGGAAGCAGACAGGTTGAAGAAGGCCTTGAAGTATGTCGAGGAGTCTGGTACTATCATTGCAGAGGAACTGGCTAGATTAGAGAACTCTTGCGGACAGATACTTGAGAGACTAGGGTCTACGCAGGAGAGAATGATGAAGCTGAAAAATGAAGCCGCGAAGATCTTGAGCAGTTCTGAAGAATCTGTTTGAGCTGATCTGCAGGCTGAGCTTGAGCAGAGTTATGCATATAAGCTTTCAAAGTTAGAATTTCATATTCTTGATCGCCGACTGCGTTCGGGTCGATGAGCTTATTATTGTATGCTTTGACTTGATTTGTTAGTAGAGACCCAGTATTTGATTTAGTACACTCATCTTTTATCATGATGTTTCCTTATTGATTGTGAACCCAATGGACATAATATTTACAGAATTTTTGGCAAATCCTTAGCCATCAACGGGTTTGATGTGCCTTTACCGATTACCGTTTGAATCGGGCTAGCATACGGGTTATATAAGTCCGTTTCGTATGTAACGTTGCGCTAAAAGAGTTAACTCTTTTAGACTTGGTGCTATGATTTTGAATACATAGACTTCGCCATTTCTTACGGGAATATGGCACCCGACAACACGTGTTAAGTGATGGCTTATCCCTTCTTAGGCTTCGGGATAAAATTCCCCAGGCTTAGACTCTGGTATCTTTTTCAATCGACGAAAGACTAAACTGGCAATGTGTGTTAGACATAGGCTTAGGATTTTTAGCAAACCCCCAGCCTTCAACGGGTTTGATGTTCCTTTACCGATTACCATTTAAATCGGGCTAGCATATGAATTATTAAAACCCGTTTCACATGTAACGTTGTGCTAAGAGAATTACTTCTCTTAGACTTAATGCTATGATTTCGAATACATAGACTTCATCATCTTTTTTAATGGGAATATGGCACCTGGCAA
Organism: Asparagus kiusianus; assembly: GCA_022839385.1. Taxonomy (NCBI): domain Eukaryota; kingdom Viridiplantae; phylum Streptophyta; class Magnoliopsida; order Asparagales; family Asparagaceae; genus Asparagus; species Asparagus kiusianus. The sequence goes on from BQKN01064258.1 coordinate 39,937, forward strand.
CACGTGTTAAGCGATGACTTATCCCTTCTTAGGCTTCGGGATAAAATTCCCCAGACTTATATTCTGGTGTCTTTTTCAATCGGTGAAAGACTAAACCGGCAACGCGTGTTAGGCGTAGGCTTATCTCTATTTAGGAGTCGAGATAAAATTCCCCGTGCATAAAGTACGTGGATTGGAAGTTAAAAATTGTGTCTTGTCTTAGGGTAAAGACAAACCCGATGCTGGAGAGGGAGAATTTTATATTCTATCCCCAGGCCTTGTTTAGGGTAAAGAAGAACCCAGAAAATGGAAGAGGAAGAATTTTATATTCTATCTCCCAACACTGAAGTGGAAGAATTTTATATTCTATCTCTAGTTAGAAAGGAAACTCGAGGTGGGATCTCCACCCCTAGAATCCGGAAAAATGAAACTAGGAGTGGGATCTCTACTTCGAGAATCGGAAAGATTTAGGCAACCCTAACTTTTATAGGATTGGTTACTTGATCCAAGAAAAGAGTTCCTCATTTATTGAGAGGAAATTTTGATTTTAACCCTAACTTTTATATGTTTGGTTGAAAAGAAAAAGATGGAAATCTTTCGTTTATCGAAAGGGATGACTCAATCTTAGTCCTAACTATCTGCAGGTTTGACTAAGTGAGTTTGGAGACAATCCTAACTTTTATAGGTTTGGTTGCTCAAATTAAAATTGGACCTCTCGTTCATGGAAGGAATTGAGAGGAGAATCTGGCTTTGGCCCTAACTTTTATAGGTTTGACCTGAAAGCAAAGAGAGTGGAATACAGGTAGCAGTAGAAATGCCAGTTTGTACGAGCCACTCGATGGAGGATTTTAATGTTAAGTGATCAGGATTTAACACGTCAAACTTTGAAAATTGCCATGAATCGGCGGATAGAAATTTTGGTGGACCCACCGTCAATTGACTTGATCAGTGGAGGATTTTGTGAGGAAAGATTGATCTGTTAAGATGATCGAATCTCATTCATCAATAATAAACACGCTTTAACTTTGAATACATTCAGAGTCCAAGTGTGGATTTCTTATTTATTATTTTCATAACAACTGGGTTATCCCTAAAAATACCACATGCAGTATTCTTCTGGAACTTCCCGATACATTGATTATCCTAAATATACTAAGGGTAGTATTTTTTTAGGAATTTACCGTTTATCGGCATCATAAGCCGGTCGCCTTCCTTGGTAACCAGGCGATATGAGCCACTCGAGTAGACTGTCTCTACTACGAATGGTCCCTCCCATTTGGGTTCAAATTTACTTTTCTTCTTGGAGTTAAGGATCATGGACCATCTTTCAGTTAAGACTAAATCTCCTTCTTTAAAACTCCATTGCCGAACCTTTTTGTCAAAAGCTCGGGAAAATTCTGGCTTGGTAGAACTTAATGTGTTGTTGAGCTTCTAAGCACTTTTCGTCAAGCATCTCGAGTTCTTCGAGACGTTTCTGATGTTGTTCTTTGTTCATCATGTGGGTTGCGAGAGTGATTCAAATAGATGAAATTTGAATTTCCAACGGAAGGACGACCTCACACCTGTACACCAAAGAGTACGGGGTTGCACCAGTAGGCGTGCGAACTGTGGTGCGGTAAGCCCATAGTGCTTTGCCGAGTTTATCATCCCAATCTCGTTTGTTAGTCTTCACGAGTTTTGATAAAAGCTTGATGATAGTCTTGTTAAAGGCTTCAGCTAATCCGTTTGCTGTGGGGTTATAAGCTGTTGACGAGACGTCTTGAATTTTAAACTTCTCGCAAAACCTGATGAAGGCGTTACTGACAAATTAAGGACCGTTGTCATGTATGATTCGTCTTGGGACACCATGCTGGTAGATAATATAGTGTTTAATGAATGCAATGACGTTGCTTGTCTTAACTTCTCTGAGAGGAATCGCTTTAGCCCATTTGGAGAAGTAGTCAGTAATCGCTAGGATGAATCGGTCACCTTTGATTGACGGGGGATTTATAGGACCGACAATATCCATTCCCCAAGTCTCAAATGGCTATGATGTAACCGAAGGATGCAGATGCTCTAGAGGTTGGTGCATATAATTCGCGTGTATTTGACACGCATGACACTTTCGGGCATACGCGACTACGTCATTCATCATGGTGGGCCAAAAATATCCCATTCTTCTGATACGCTCATAAAGTTTGGGGCCGGGTTAGTGTGCACTACAAACTCCTTCGTGTGTTTCCTTAAGGACTTCTTCAGCTTCTTTAGTCGATAAGCAATGTAATAGCAAACCATCGTACCCCCTGCGATACAGCGTTCGACTCTCCGTATTATAGTAGAATCTCGGTGCTCTCCGTCAGATTGAATCCCTTTCCTTCACGTCTTCTGGTAAGATTCTATGTAAGACGTAATCGATGATAGGGAAACGCCAATCTCGGGGTTTAAACTCGACTTGAGTTGAATATACTTCCTTAACATCCTCTTCTTTTCCATCTTCATCATAGATTGGCACCAAGAGTTGGTGAGTCCTCACCGTAACAAATTGTTCTGTTTCAGGAGGCTGCGCTAGGGATACAGCTAATGCTGCTAACGCATCTGCGTAAGTGTTCTGTAACCGCGGAATGTGTTTGATGAAGAATCCTTCAAATGATTCTGCCATTTCCACGGCCATCTTATGATATGGTATTAAATCCTGACTTCGGACCTCATACTCCCCTTGAACTTGTTTAACTATTAGTTGAGAATCACTAAAAGCTTCGAGATACTCAACCCCCAGTTCTTTAGCAAAACTGAGTCCCATGAGTAGCGCATTATACTCGGCTACATTATTTGAGCATGGCTCGATCAATGAGTAGGCTCGAGGCATCACATGTTTTCCTGGGGAAACTAAGACAACTCCAACTCTAGAAGAAATCTTAGAACATCCAGGAGCACTTGCTACATTAGCTGCTCGAGAAGCACCATCGAAGTACAAGCGCCATACTTGTTGGTGCGAAGTTGCGTTGACTTCGTGGGTTGCATCTGGCAGATCGTCATATATCTCAGCAGTATCCGTAGTTGGGTTAGCTGCTAGGAGGTCACAAATGGCCTGTCCTTTTACCGACTTCTATTGTTTAAAGTGTAAGTCATATTTGGACAGGAGCAAGGCCCATTTCGCTAACCGCCAACTCATGAAAGCCGGCTATATCATGAATACTCGGACTGGGTTAACTTTGAAGATAACATAAATAGTCTGTCCAACCAGGTAATGCCGTATCTTCTGAATTGCGAACACTAAGGCGAGACATTCCCTTTCAATCATGGGATACCGGGATTCGGCACCTACCAAAGTCCGGCTTAGATAATATACTGCTTGTTCATGACCGTTATCGTCATCTTGTGCAAGTAGTGCACTTAATGAGTGGCTCGTCACCTTGACATAAATTAAGAACGGTTTGCTCGATTTCGGTGCAACGAGTACAGGGGGTTTTGAAAGATATTCTTTAATACTCTCAAATGCCTTTTGACAAGTGTCGTCCCATACGAATGATACACCCTTCTTTGTGAGTTTGGAAAATGGTTGACATTTTCCTAAGAGGTTCGATGTGAACCGACGGATATAAGCCAACCGTCCTTATAATCCTCTGAGCTCTTTGAGGTTTCTCAGAGGATGCAACTCGTTAATTGCCTTTACTTTATCAGGGTCGATGTGAATACATTTGGTGGTAACGACGAATCCAAAGAATTTGCCGCTGGATATTCCGAGGAAAGATTTGGTAGGATTCATTTTCAATTGATGGGTCCGCATCAAATCAAACATCGTCTTCAAGTCTTTGATGTGATCATTCTTGTCACGACTTTTTACGACTAGATCATCCACGTAGCATTCGACAGTTTTCTGGAGATGTTCCTAAAAAATCTTTGACATAGCTCTCTGATACGTGGCACCTGCATTCTTTAAGCCGAAGGGCATGACCGTGTAGCAGAAAACACCGAGGGGTGTTCTAAACGCGGTATGCTTTTCATCATCCGTATGCATCTTTATTTAATTATAACCAGAAAATCTGTCCATGAAGGACATTCTCTCGAACCCACACGTATTGTCGATGATGACATCTGTGATGGGAAGAGGGAAATCGTCTTTTGGGCAGGCATCATTGAGGTCTCTAAAGTCGATACAAACCCTGATTTTCCCATTCTTCTTAAGGACCGGGACAATATTGGCAAGCCATTCGGGATGTTGCTCTTCCCTGACAAAGCCTGAGTCAATAAGCTTTTTAACTTCGGACTCGATTGCCTCCATCATTTGTGGACGAAACCGTCTTTGTTGTTGTTTGACAGGTTTGACATCCGGCTTAATATTGAGACGATGCACTGCTACATTTGGATCGAGTCCTGGCATGTCTTCATAATTCCAAACGAACACATCGATGTATTCCCTAATAAGAGAGATTAACTCTTCTTTCTCATCCAGCGGGAGGCTGTCGTTAATGAATATTGGCTTCAGATTATCCTCGTTACCCATATTCACCTGGACTACTTGATCTTCGGTAGGAGGTTCTCTTTGTTCAAACCTGTCACCGTACTGCATATTCAGGTGATGAACCTAAGGATCTTCCCAAGTTGGCATTTGATCGTCTTCCTCTATTGTCGCAGGATCAACCGTAGCCATGTTCGACATTAGCTTTTTAAACATTTCTCCGAGGCTGGCATCGGAGTCCCAGGCTGAAGAGTCGGAAGAATATCCATCTCTGCCCTTATTAGCAATTTGATCAATGACTTGCCAACAACATTCGTCGCCGGATGAGGAAATATAGCCCAAACCTCTTTGGTGGCTATAATAATCATCGGGCTTTCCTTTTGGTACGTAGGCCATACGAGGTGGAACTCGCGGACCTCGACCAAAACAAAGACCTTCTCCAAGTGTGAAGTCATACCCGTATCTCTCCATGAGATTACGCACCTTAGTGTCATACCTGAATAGGTGAGGTGCAGGTTTATCATCCTCTTTATCTTCTTCCAAAAAATAGTCTGGCATCGGTGATTCTCTTCCTTTGCCATAGATAACTTCCTTTTCACCCCCTGCCTTTGCAGGAATGACAAGTGTCGTTCCGAATGAGTCATGCACCTGTTATTTCGTCATGCAAAATGATTGAAGTGGCATATACAAGTCGGGGTTATCATACAGACCCTTCATGATATTATCAGGACATAGCGAGTACTCTAAATCATCATTTATTGATATTTCTTCGACAAGTTGCCAGTTACAACTATTTTTCGATGATTTTTCATCGTCAAGATTGATTACAATGGGTACAATATCATTAAGTATAAAACAACCATCATAATCAAACCCAGCTTCGGTATCAGCTTTGTCCCTGCTGTCCGTTCCTTAGATCGATGGTTCAGTATCGGATTCGGCACCGTAGAGAAGGGAGTCGATAAATAGTTTTCCAACCCCTTAAATGGTTGCTTATTCGCGACCACCGTCTTGACTTCGTTATTAGTGTCCACATATTTGAGACACTGATGAAGAGTTGATGGGACTATAACATTACCGTGGATCCAGGGTCGACCCAACAGTAGGTTATATAGGAGGTCTCCGCGTCGATCACGTAACATGTGACTTCTGACTTCAAATCTCCGATCTGGCACTTCACTCGGATTTTACCTAGTGGTCTGGACCCACTGGTATTGAATCCGTAGATCGTAGTACCTGTGGAGGCTAGCTTACTAGCTGGTATTCCGAGATTATACATTAATCGGAGTGGCATGATGCTGACAGCGAAACCCGGATCATCTTGGATCCGGTTGACAACGCTGGAGCCAATGTGCCCGGTAAAATACAGGGGTCGGTCATGCTTTGAATTCTTTATCTACATGTCTTCTTTGGTGAAGGAAATGCAGGAAAAATGGTGCGCCACAAGATTGTAGTGTTGGACTAACGACTCTAGTTCTTTAGGAGACGGCTTGATCCAAGTCAGGAAAACTTCTGAATTAGCCAAGGCTTCTTGTAACACTTCCCTTGTGTCCTTTGAAAGACGCAACAACTCATATAGGGTTATTCTAGCCGGTATATTAGCTAACTGTGCCATAATATCAAAATGGGGAAGAGAGCTTGAATTTCCCGGTTTGTCTCTCCCAATCGGATGATTGAATCGAGACTGCTTCGGGTTTTGACCCTCTTGGCATAAGGGTTCTTTTCCTTTTTGCTTTTTTTGGGTCTTTTCTGCAACTACGGGTGCTGGAGGAATTGTGACAATTCCCATTTCTACTAATGTCTTAGAGGGAGCGGTTTTGGTTACCCCTTGCTTAGCTAATTGTTCAAAAGCGTCTGGATACTTGAAGTGATACTCGTTCCCGTTCCGAGTGACAAAGGCTTCCTGTTTATCTTTAGAAAGCGGGAAAGCAGGAATTCTGTCATCATCTTCTCCTAGAATATCAGAGGCTCCGCAACAGGACTTACCTTTTCCTTTCAACTTTTTCTTAGAAGAGGATCCGGTCCACTGTTCATCTCCAATCAGATCGGGGTGAACCCAAAGAATCTCACCATTTGGGGCTGTGTGTAGCACAAGTCCTTTTTGGCGTTGCTTGTAAGGATCGTCGTTGACGGTCTTTACTATTGTGTTTATCACATGCTCAGGCTGAAACCAATTCAAGGAAACAGACCCAAAGCTAATCGACAATGCATTCGCACCCACCTTCTTCTCCTTAGGCTTCATAATGATGACCCTAACATCAATCAAAGCTTAGATCTTGTCCTTTAGGGCGTAGCGTGCTTTGGTAGGATGATGCACCGCTCTATGGAACGTGCAGTATTTTGGGTCATTAACCCTTTTAGCATCTTCCTGATCCTGGATCGGAGGAAACTTGACCTTGTTGTTCTCTATGAGGTATTTGAAAATGCCGGGAACCTCATCCTCTTTGAACGAGTAAACCTTCGGAAACTTTAGTTCCGAGGCCTTCTGTTTCTGAGGCTGTTGTTGCCACCGTGACTTCTGAGGCGCCTTTTGTTGCTGCTGTTGTGGTTGCGATTGCACTTCAAAGGTTTGATTCACGTCCACTATGTTTGCTTGTGCTTTTCCTTTACCCTTAGGGGCAAAATTCTGCTGTGGAGTATTATTTGCCGTCTGACCCCTTTCGACCTTCTTCCTTTTAAGGAATCGTTCGGCTCGTTCTCCTCGTACTTTCAAATCTTTCTAGGTCTTTGGCGGTGCCATTCCCATAGCTTCGAGGATGTCTAATGAAAGATTATTATGACAAGTCTCGAGGATGAAGTCTTCACTGACCGGATCTCTACAGTTCATTGCTTTGTTCCGGAATCTTTTAATGAAGTTTTCGACTGACTCTCCGTTTTTCTGTTTCTTGTCAAATAGTGTACCGATTGAAATCTCGGTGAGGTCATCGAAGAAGTTTGTTAGAAACATATCCTCCATGTCATCCCAACTGCTGATTCTCCCTGGTTTAAGACGGCGATACCAATCGAAGGCTGCTCTGTGAAGAGTGCTAACGAATGACCGCACCATTAGAGGTTCATTCCTAGTAATTATTGCTAAATGAGACTTGAAGTATATTAAGTGCTAGGTGTGGGAACCCTTTCTGTCAAACGGCGTGAAGTTGATTAAATTAAACTTGGTCGGATACGAAATTGATTCCCATTCTCTTGGGTATGGGCACGGTATTCTGGACTTTTTCACTTCCTGAGCATTCATCAACGCATTGATTATTCTCTCCAAATCCCTCATCTTCTTATCTTCGCCTGTATCTTTCTTCGGGTGATTTCGGGGAGAAGCAACATGGTCTTCCTTCGTATCGTTATTATCTGAAGGACCACCCTCGGTATTGTTGTCGATGGGAGGGATGGTCATGTTGGCATTCTCATCCACTTCCCGCTCATTATCACCTTGGTTAGGATTATTACGACGGCTAGATTTTCCCTGATGAATTGCTAGTGCCACGATTTGCTGGTCATGCATTTCCCTCATTTACTGCATAGCCATTTCCAATTCAAATTTGAAATTCTCTTTCTGCTTGGTCAAAGCGTCTTCAAGTATCTTAGCCATTTGCTCGGCGCTAATCAAGAATGATTCGTAGGATTGTCCGGTGCTGGATTCGGTATCATCGGAAGCCATCTCTGAGCAAGCATCTGAGCAAACATTCGACGTTTCCTCTTCTAAAGGAAGTCCTTTTTGCATTCTTTGGTAATCCTTTTGTCTGATGGTTCCCGATCGCAATCGGGTCATACGTCAGGATACCGCAGCAAACTGATCCGGGCTAAAGTGTCGTGTTGACTTCCCTCTCCCGATCATGTTGATGGATATTTTTGAAAATTCATTGTCTCGGAGGGCAGATTTCCTCCTACAGAAATGCCTTGGTTTAGCCTCGGACGTTATGGTGGAGATTCTCTCAAACACCGAAACTCTTCGTAGGGCTTTAGAACAACAGCATTCTGATAATACCGCCTTGATTATATTATCACACAGACAGTGAGAATCCGCATCTCGAACATTTCTTTTTCGGGACTTATTCGTACCCTCAGCCCTGTAGTACAACTCTCAGTTTGATGGCTAGAGCAACCCATAGGGTGTTAGCACGACCTCCCAGATATAATATCATCATCAGACAAATATGTTTCCCTCTGGGGATATGACGCTTTATTGGCGTCTCCAAGAGTCGATTTACGCTTTTGTGAGCGTGAAACTCTAACGGGCTCTTGAACTTCAACTCGCAACCCAATACGGTATGTAACAGGGGCCTTCCCTTTATTACTCTCGGGGGGATTAGTACGACCCCTAGTCTGAATTGTTGTTTAGGAACCTTTCAATGGTCCCAATCGCTCCTTCACGGGTGTTTTATCTCGATTTTCAGGTAGAGGACTGAGGCGATCTTTCAAAGGAACTCTAGACTTGATGAGATCCATGCTAACATACGGCTCCGTCGGAGGTGCAAGGATAGGAGAAACGGGATCTGAAGTTGACGAAGGCCGGATGGTGACTTAGTTCACTTTTGCCTTAGGCGCTGACTTCGCCTTTGGCACCCACACCTATTTGTGTTTGGGCGATTGCTTAACTGTTTCTTCCTTCTGCATCTCTTTCGCTTTCTACAAGAGGACTCGGGCATGCTCGAGCAATGCGCGACGCTTCTTAATTCGCTCCTCAAGGGTAGAGCAGGTCCTCTTGACGCGAACCCATTCGTTCGTCTCTGCCTTGGAGGAGGGGTTGGTTGCTCGCCGTTGTTGTTCTCAGCGTTGTCTAGATTTTAGATCCACATCATAGCGGAACCCGTCCATTGGCTCCAAAGCCTTGGCCAGTTGACGCGCAAGGCGTTGACGCCGTCTTTGGCGCGCCCTCTTTGACAAAGTTGGGATGCCTTCAGCAGTTATCTTCACGGCGGAGGGGAGGTCCGGATCTAAAGCTTCGACCTCGTCGGACGTCGCAGGGGCGTCACGAGGTGTGAGTGCGGCGGCGGCAAGGGGATCTTCGATCTTCAAGCTTGAAGTCCTGCGAGTGTTCCTGGAGGAGGATGCCTTCCTACGCCTGCTAGGAGAGGCGGATCTGGGGGAGGAGGAAGAGAGATACTCTTTAAACTTTTGCTGATCGAATTCATATTCGATCTCTTTATTCACCCGGATCTTGATTGCCGGTTGCGTCATGACAGCCTCGGCAGCGAGGCTGTTGGCTCCCACTGTGGTCGCCAGTTTGTTTTCGCTGAAAGTTGCCTTTATTACTAAATTTATTATAACTTTAGTCGTTTACAAAGAATTCAAATAATCAACAAAAGAAAGAAATAAAAGAATTACAACTCTCTCAAAAATAACACAAGATCCGTTCGTCGTTTCTTGCTTGCGTGGGTTTTTGGCCGGTGACGGGGACGTCAATATCCATGGACCACCTGATAATTAGATCAGATCCAAAACTTCATCGATTCGTGAAGGAATCTAGAAGTAGAAGTGCTTATCTCGACAATGACGAGATAATTGCTCTCCTTAAGATTACCGCAACGGGATAATCCTAAGGAACGGACACGGGCGATGTAGATCTGAAAAAATCTTCAGTCCGGCAAGGCTTCGGCAATTCTCCAAAAATTCTAGATCTGAAAAAATAAGGGCCTTGTGGCTGTATTTATAGGCTCAGGGGAATCCAGACGGTTAAAACCATATAACAGCCAACAAAATCTGATTTTTAGGGTCTAAGACACCCTCGGGCGTCTCAGCGAGGCCGAGACACCCTTGGGTGTCTCGGCTCAGGGGTGTCTCGGCCTGAGCCGAGACACCCTTGGGTGTCTCAGTTGGGCCAAGACACCTCGGGGTGTCTTAGCTTAGGCTGAGACAGTCCATTTTACACGCTTGTCCATTCCCGTCATAATTTCTTCATCCGAATTCGGATTTGAGTGGTTCAAAGTGAGTTGGAAAGCCGGCAAGGAGATCTATAAGCTCCGATGATTGGATCATTGTGGAGTAAACTGGGATACGAGGGATTTTTCCCCTTTTGTATGCGACGCGGGGCTCTCGATCAGTTCGTATCCTCGTTATTCTGAAACTCTGTTGCTTCACGTAGTTCGTCGATTCACTTCAAGCGTTCGTCGACATCAATCCAGCTTTTGTGACTAGGATAGTAACGTTCATCGTCTTCTCTTAGTTTCGAGCTATTCGTGGAGACCTATAGGCAATTTTCGACGCCTACACTAGTGATCTTCTAGCTGAACCTGTCCGTCATCTAAATCTGACGTACACCAGAGAAAATAGGTGTACGTCAGCGTTTATGGCACACGACAAGTCCCGACCCCACAAAGAAAATAGAACGAATGGAAATCCAATACGAAAAACGATACAATAACAGAAACAACAAAAGAACGTACAACTGAAATCCACAAATCAACATGAAAATACTACTAAATCATGATAACATAAAGCATCCAAAATTGATCAGGTAACGAGATCATGTAGCTAGCGATCAGAAATCATCTAAGTAATAGGATCATACATTAGAGGGAATTAATACTTAAAAATCTACAACAAGTGACGTAGTACGTCGAGCGAAATAATCCAAACAAGAAAACCCTCATGTATATACCATATGTCTCGAATTGTAAATAATTAAATATTAATCCTAATCTATGTACGAAAAGAACAACACTGGTCTACATCTCAACAAAACTAACAAAGTCCACCATAAGGCACGCAAGCATATTATTCTTGTTTTACATGTTATTTGAATTAGGGAAGAATATTTTGATGTATATAATCGGGTCCCTGTAAAGTCATCCGGGGGCCGCCTTCAAGTCAAGTATTGGCCCTCTGGCCCAGGTATATAACACTCACGATATCACGGTAACAAGAAAGCGCTGTGCCATTTATATACATGCTATATTCTCCGTCCAATTCCCTTTTATAACCCCATGTTTGTCAGTTTAATTAAGCAACTGTACATGAAATATCGTGCACTAGCCACGGAGTTACTGTGGAATGACTTCTGTAAAACTATGAACATAACCGTGACCCACAACACGTCTGATCAAGAGTGCATCGTCTAGTCAATGCTATAATAGTAATAATAAAGGAAACCTCATACCGGGATATCGATATCGAGGGAACTCGGGACTCCACACATCAGGATATCGATGTCGAGTGAGTATAGCCATGCTTTGAAGCACGCTTATAAATCATACTTTTAACAGAAATCATCTTCATGTACAGTCTCGCCTATTGGATAACAACTAAGTGATAACACAACAAGCTTCCATACAGCTATTCATGTCAAGCAATCCCACGCAGGAAATAATATATCAAAGACTAATCTAATTAATTAACTCATACCAGATCTAAAAATTGAATGACGAGTCACATAATAATTTACGATAAAACTAAGAATTAAAATGAAATAATCAAGGTTCGGGATCTTGCCTGCAAGATCAATGGGGATGTCGACGATGTGGCGGCGGCGCTACGAAGATGGATCTGGACTGAAGGGGGTTGCGACATCAGCGGGAGGAGATAACGACGATGGATCTGACGGTTGACTTGTGAAGCTGGACGGTGACATCGGCGACGGGTTCGACATCGTGGGGATTTCAGCGGGGCTACGGGGCTATCGTCAACGGAAGGGGTCGCCGACGACGTCGACGGTGAAGCGAGGGGGCGTCGGGCAGCGGCGTGGTCGGAGCTCAGATCTGCGGTTGCCGGAGTTGGGCGGCTCGATAGGCTGTCTGGGTGCTGTAGGAGGTCGAGGTCGCTGTTGGCGGCGGAAGCTGGCGGCTCGTCGGAGTTGGTGGAGCGATGAAGGGAGGGGGGAGATGGCCTGAGAGGCTGCTGACGGAGCTCGGCGGTCAACGAGGGCGAGTGAGGGAGGAGAGGTGACGGAGGCCAGGGATGCGGGCGTGAGGGGATGGAGGACGAGTGGGTGGCTGCGTGAGAGGCTCTCGACGACGGCGAGCAAGGGGTGGAAGAGGTGCTGGCCGCGTGGGGAGTTCAGTAGCGGGGAGCGACCTAAGGGCAGTGGCGGAGATAGGCGGCGGTCAGGTAGGGGTGGTGGCCGTGCTTGGAGGCGGAGGAGCTGATGGATCCGAAGCTGGCTTGGGCGGCGTGAGAGGCGGAGGAGGCTATGGGCAAGGAGGCGAGCGGCAGTGTGGGTCAGGGCGGCGACGGTCGGGTTAATAGGTCTGGTGGCGGCGGCCATGGCATGGTCGGGGAGAGAGAGATGAAGAAAGAGGGCGGCTGATGTGAATAGGAAAAGAAAAATGAAAAAATAAAGTATATATATATGTATATATATATAGGGTATATTAGGGTTAGGGTTAATAATTAAAAAAATTAAAATAAATAATTTTAGGTACTTAAAAATTAAACTAATTACATAATAATTATCTACAAATAAAAACGTACATGTTGTGCTAATACAACAGTTGATACGAAATAGTCAAAATATACCCATTTTTTACAATTAAACGAGAATAAATAATAAATAAAATATATTTACTTATATTTAAAATCAAATAATTATGGAATAATTATATACACAGTAAAACGTACAAGTTATACTAATTCAACAGATAATATGTAACAATAGAAATAATACAGCAAATTGTACAAATAATACGTAATTAATTATACAATGTATTATACGAAATAATACGTAATAATAAAAATAATACAACATATTATCCAAAATGATACGTAACAGTACCGATAACACAACGGATAAATTCCATAATTTTTTACTACATTAAACTAATTTATAAAATTTCAAAACCATTTAAATAAATGTAAAACTTGGTTTTTAAATCATAGAAAATTCTAAAAAATTAAGAAAAAATATAAATATTCTTTTAAAAATCATAATTAAATATTTTAAAATATTAAAAAATTATTTTAACTAGTATCAAAATTTCAAGGTCATTACAACTACTCTAGCACTCCTTATAGCTAAGGAATTCACTTTCAATGATGTCACTGAAGATCTTAATCAGGCATACTTTACTAATAAGAACATTAGCCTCCTTTTTGTCAATGAGAAATTTATTCATTCAAAACCAAATTTGAGAGTTATGTACATCAAGATTCTCATAGTTGAGAAATCTAAAAACAGAGAAAAAAAACACTTACAGCTTATGTGTAAAAACCACACATCAATCAAAAACTACAATGAACTAATCCAATCCCTGTGCTCAGGTTGAATAAGGACTGGAATCAATATGTCCATCTTAATCTCTTTAGCAAGCTGTTCAGAGTCTTTTGAAACCTGTGAGAAAATCCTGGCATTTCTCTCACACCAAATTTTGTAGAGAGTAATCGAAAAAGCCATCCTCTTGATCCCCTTCTTGAAGCCTCTGCCTCTTAGACAATTGTTGAACCAATCCAGTAGGTAACTCCAACTACAAGATCTCCATCTAAACTTGAGCCAACACATAATCCTGTTCCAGACAGTCTGAGAGTAAACACAGTCAAAAAACAAGTGTTCACGATTTTCAGGACATGCTCCTAAGCATAGACAGCAGCTATTAGATTGAATAACCCCCATCCTCAATAATCTGTCTTGTGTCAATAGCCTGTTCTGAACAGCAAGCCAACAAATAAACGAGTGCTTGGGGTAGTTCATTTTCTCCCATACAGTGTTAAACCATGGGACATGAGGAACAGTGGGAGATAGAGCTTTGTACAGAGCAGAGGTTTTAACTCTTGAGTTTCTGTAGCATGAGCCAATGATTTGCTTCAAAATGTCAATACCACCAACTAATACAGAAGCTTTATCTCTGGATTTTATAAGTTGTTTCCAATGCCAAGAATCCACAGGTTTAGCATTAACAAGCCAAATATCTCTATTCTTCAAATATTTTCCATGAATCCACCTAATCCAAAGGAGTTCCTTGTTCATATGGATATACCAAATATTCTTCAAAGCTGATGCAAGGTTCCATAATCGAGCAGAAAAAATGCCTAGACCTCCAGATTTTTTATCACAACAAATTTTCCCCCAAGCTATTAATGGTGGTTTATGAGAATGCTCAGTTCTACCCCAAAGGAAGTCTCTGCATATGTCATCGATTTTCTGAAGAACACCAACAGGGAGGATGTAGCAGGAAGTCCAGTATATTTGAACTCCTAAGATAACACTTTTGATAACTTGTAATCTCCCCGCATATGACAGATTATTTGACTTGGACCATAACTGTATTTGATTGCTGATTTTATTTAGAAGAGGGTTGCAGTCCAAGTAAGATAATCTTTTGCAAACCAGAGGCATCCCCAAGTATCTAATAGGCAATGATCCTTCAGCAAAACCCAGAAGCTCCTTAATTGAAACTTTAGTATCTTCATTTATTCCACCAAAGAAAACATGACATTTGTCTGAGTTTGGTTCCAGACCAGTGACAGAGCTAAAATCTTTCAAGCATTGTTTGAGTTTAAGAACTGAATTCAGATCACCCTTGCTAAATAATAACAGATCATCAGCGAAGACCAGGTGGGAAATTTTGAGTTTTTTGCACATTGGATGAAAGTTGAACTGTCTGTCATTTTTCAACTGGTCCAAGCTCCTTGAGAGATACTCCATACCAAGGATAAATAAGTATGGAGAAAGGGGATCCCCCTGCCTAAGGCCTCTTTTTCCTTTAAAATACCCATGAAGGGAGCCATTGAGGGAGATAGAATACGATGGAGAAGTGATACAGGTCATTATCCAGTCCACCATTTTATTTGGGAATCGTAAACCCAGTAACATTTCTTTAATAAAGCACCAATTGATAGTATCAAAAGCTTTTTTGATATCTATGCTGAGCATAACTCTTGGGGATACTGATTTTCTGCCATAATTCTTGATCAACTCATGAGCAAGTAAAATATTGTTTGTGATTTGCCTACCCTCAACAAATGCACTTTGAGCATCATTTACAATAGAACCCATAACTGTTCTAATCCTATTTGCAAGGATTTTAGATATGATTTTATAAAGAACATTACAACAAGAAATGGGTCTAAACTCTGAAGGAGAAGTAGGACACTTGATTTTAGGTATAAGAGAAATTGAAGTTGAGTTAACCATACCTAGTAACTTGCCAGATCTGAAGAAATCAGTAATAGCTTGAGTAACTTCATCTCCAACTATACTCCATGAAGTTTTGAAAAAAGTGGCACTGTAACCATCTGGACCAGGAGCTTTGTTATCTGGTATGGAAAAGATAGCATTTTTGATTTCCTCTTTAGAAACTGAATCAATCAGAGAACTGGCCTGAGAATCATTCAGACATGGCCCAGAGTGTATAATATTGATATTTGGAGGAGTAGTAGCCACAGCTGTCCCCATCAGGCTTTTAAAATGAGAGATAAACTCATTTATAATATCATCTCCCTCTGTTAATCTTTGTCCCAAATTATTGTAGAGAAGCATAACTCTATTATGATGCCTGTTAGTTTTTATCATTGAATGAAACAGTTCAGTGCATCTATCACCTTGTATACTCCATTCAGTCCTTGCTTTTTGCTTGTAGAAGGATAATTCACAATCCAATAAGATATTGTATTTAGATATACATCCCTTTTCCTGTTTAATAAACTCTGGAGACATGGGATCAGATTGCAATTTTTTTTGCACATCCTCCAAAGCTTGCTTTGCATGATAGACCTGTTCACTGATATTATAGAAAAATTTCTTATTAATGTCCTTCAGAGCAATCTTCAGAATTTTCAATTTAGAACAAACTGAAAACATGGTACATCCTTTAATCTGTTGCTGCCAGATATTTGCTACTGTAGGGAGGAAACAAGCATGTTTTGTCCACATCTTGAAAAATTTGAATGGTCTTTTGCCTTGAGAACTTTCTTCACTAATTGTGATGAGTCCAGGAGAATGATCAGAATTTTTTGGTAATAAAAATTCCACTTGGCTAGAATTGTAATTTTGTATCCATTTATCATTCATCAAGACTCTATCCAATCTGCTCCAAATCCTTGACCCATGGTCTTGTTTGTTGTTCCAAGTATAAAAACATCCAATACTTTTCAAATGTTCCAGCTGACAGACATTAATGAAGCTTCTGAAGTCCTCAGTATCAGAGTCATGAAGAAAACTACCTCCTAGTTTCTCTTCATTGCTAATAATAGCATTAAAATCCCCAAATAACAGCCAAGGAATATTTCCAATAGATTGATGGATATACTTCAATTCAGACCATAAATCTTTTCTTGCTTCCATTTGATTGAAACCATAGATTGAGGAAATTACACAATCTAGTTTACCATCAAGAGATTTTACTGTGCAGGTGATACTTTGGTCAGAGGAACTGATCAATTGAATATCCAACATATTAGGATTCCATAGAATAACAATTCTAGCTTTACCAGAGTTTCTGACATTAGACAGCCAGCTCCATTCTTTAGCAATATACCTGGTAGTCCTTGGCAGTAAGGAATCTTTGATTTTAGTTTCCAGCAGTGCTATAAAAGAGATATGATATTGCCACAAGTGGTGCTTAACAATTTTTTGCTTTGAGGGCCTATTCAGCCCCCTCACATTCCAGAAAGAGAGGTTCATCAGTTGAGAGCACCCCCTCTATCAACTATAGAGGGATCCAAATCAAAATACTCAAGTTGAGAGAACTGATTATCTGGAGTATACTTTTTCCTCTGCTTATTACCTTGAACAAGAGACCAAGGGTTGTTTGATTGGGGAGAATGAAAAGAATCTTCAGAAACTGCCTGTTGTGCATGTGCACCATGCACCAGGCTGTGTACCCCCCTTAAGCCAGAAAACAGTGGAATACTGCATATTTGCACTTCTTGTTCATCATGATGAGTATTCTTAGGAGATAATCCTTTCTCTTTCATTTGCTTTTGATTCATTTCATGCACTCCATTATTCTGAGATTTTTGCACTGACAGGTTTATAGTAGAAACATTCACATCTGACCTTTGTAAAACAGTATCAAGTATGTGCACTGAGTTATTTGGCAGATCAAAAGAAGATGTTGCTGGAATATTTGGAAGATTTTCCTTAATGCTAGAATCGTGCACAGAAACCTTTTGAGCATTCTGAACAGTAGCAATATCAGTTTTAGGAACCCATCTCTGAAACCTTGTAGTTCTCTTGCAAAACAAGGTATCATGCCCCACTAATTTGCAATGATTACACCATCTAGGCTTTAATTCATATAAAATCTTTTGATTAAAAGATTTACCATCTGGGCCCTGTAATGTGATAAAATCTGGAAGAGGAGAAGGCATATCCACTTCAACAAGAACCCTAGCATAAGCTAATCTTTGCTTATTAGCTGTAAGTTTATCTGTGGTGATTGGACGACCAACAGCACTTGCAATTTTGCTAATACTTTTTGCATTCCACAAGTTTAGTTTCAAAGCTGGCAGCTGAATCCAAACAGGGTACAAACATTTATTTATTTTTTCATAGTCTTCACCAATTGACCAAGGCTTTAAAGAAAGTGGTCGAGATCCAAAAAACCATGGGCCTTTTTCTAAGATATCACTCATCTCATCTTTGTTTTTAAATTTGAACAAGAAAATTCCAGGCTTTAGAAGGAAAACATCTGGATTGGCAGAATTAGCCCAAACTTTCTTAACATATGTCTCCATTGCCTTGAATCTGACATTCAGTCCAAGAACTTGACCTACTAGAGAAAATTGCCACATAGAGATTCCTTCATTCCACTCCTCATCATTAAAGGTTACAATATCATTCGAGTCAGGAGGTAAAAAATTTAACTGCAATCCACTGCCTGTTCTTCTGTTGTCAACAAATAGACTTGACCAACTCTTCTTAACAGTGTTTTGAACAGGTTCAGATTTTTCAGATTCCTCAGGAAACAAACTTTTATCCTTATTCATTTCATGAGATTCCAAAGAAACAGACTTATTGACTGAATTCAAAATCTTTGAAGGATCAAGAATTAATTTCTCTTTCTGAAGACTTTTTAGAGGATCAATAGTTTTAGGTGAAAACATGACTGATTTCTGATAAGAAGATTCAAATTCAACTTTATCTGCCCAAGAAATCTTACCAGATCCACTGGCTCCAGAATTCAAGAACGGAGTGTGACTCTCTTGATCTCCAGCAATCTCTTCGTTGCAAGAAAGATTCCTAGCTTGAAGAAACTGAGATCCAGACAACTGAGTAGCAACCTGATGATGAGGATCAACCAAAAAATCTCCAGATCTGAGAATTTCTTTTAAAGATTTCTTCATCTTTTCTCCAAGAGGACCTGTCGATCCCATGATCTCAGGCCTTGAGATTACATCATCTTCTTCGATTCTAGCTGTAGAATCATCCTCCGAAGATTGAAAACTAGAAATTGAATCTCTTAATCCTATTCCGAAGATTTTTTTCCCTGAATTTCACTTTTTTCTTGCCATTTTTTCATAGGCGGGAGTGCAGGATAGCAAGGCAAATTTCGCCTGCTAACGTGCACCAAGGAAGAACCGCCCCTTTTGTGGTAAGAAGAGTAACATTAGCCTCCTTGATGTTGAGCATGGTCACCAACAAGCTCTTCTAGCGGTGGCTTCTCCTCCATCTCAATCTTGCGCTTGCAAGATCATCAACGATGTTCTCTCTTCTCAGCCCAACTTATCCACGAACTCATAGGCAACAAGCTTTCACCTCTTGTGTCCACCACCATCTCAACTAAAAGCTTAATTATCATGTTGATCGAGACAAACCACCGATATTTAAACTCCTAATTCTGAGGGTTGCATGTGTAATCCAAAAAGGTACATGTATAATTCATTCATAGTTGAACAATTATCGGTCATCATAATACTTTGGCCACATTGTTGCTAATATCATTTTCAAGTTGATAATAACTCCTTACAAAGTTTGGGCTAAAGACTCTATCACAAATTTGCATTTTGTCACAACTTTTGGTCCCACCGGATAAATATGAAAGCAAATTTTCAAAAATATCAAATAAGCATTTGAACACTTTCAAGTCTCACTAATAAATGTGTAAGCAAAGTTTCAACGACATATAATGTCGTACGTGAAATTTGCAGAGCCAAACGACTCATAAAACTCAAGATATCAGGTTGTGCGCCTTTTCAGGTGGCTAATTTATCCATCCAGATGGCTAATTTGAATCCAGACATCTGATTTCCGTCTAGATGGCTGAATCTAAAATAATAGAGATTTAGTTTTAAAAAATTCAATATAGAGACAGCTGCTTACAACCCAAATGGTTGACTTTGGACTCTAGACGTCTGATGTCTAGGTTTTTACATATTTTGATTGTTCTCACCTGGGATACTTTCCTATAACTTTTTGATATACTCTCACGAATCTATCATGCACAATATCATACTAAAGATTGTAGATTTGCAAAAATTTGATTTTTACAATATAGGGTTTATAATCAATTTATCGAACATCACATAAACTCTCTATTTTCATAGAAAATATGCTATGCATCATTTGACAACCACAATTTAACATAAAAAAACATGATTTACCAATTTTCCACTAACTTCTAATATTAAACATCATATTATCCTACATCCATGTTCTAAAATTCACAATATCGATATGCATAAAATCAAAGATCATCAAGAGAAATATAGATCGTCAAGATTGACCATAATTTATTCAATATGATGATTAAAATGTATAAATAGAGTTAAAGGGGAAAAGATACCAAATGGTACGTACATGCCTGAAGGTGTTTTCTACCAAAAAAGAAAACTCAAAATTGACGAACGATTGACAAAATTCTCTCTTCCTCCTTCTCCTAGCTTGGTGGGCCACCTAGGGCTCATGAGATTAGAATTTTTGATATCCTAGAGCTCTATCTAGGTTTTAAATAAGAGTTTGGCTTAACGGTTTGACTAACGGTTTTATCATTTTTCACTTAAAATCCGTTTAGGTATGAGTTTTAACACATAAACCCTCATGAAAACTTCTATTTATCTAACTTAACCACTATATTACTGGTAAACTAATGGATAAAAGAATCTATCTCAGTCTCATCATCAGAAACACAATAATGGAAACTACTTTTCGGTCTTGATGATACGGGGTGTCACACACACACACATAATGTTATTAAAAATTAGATGCAAATTCAATTTTTAAAGAAAGCCCAAACAATATAAAACCCCTAAAAAATACAAGTCGAAGAAATCAGATCCACTTGTATGAGCACAGAAATAACACTTTTTTATATAGTTACATACTGGAAAAACTTATTATCAAGTCATAGAATGCTAAACATTTCACTAAGTACGTGTACATAGTCTATACTACATTAATAAAGTAAAAATTAGGTTGCATATTTTTACCACTTAGCAAATTTATAACTACTAATAGTTTTATCTGCTATCTCATTTATAGTTTGTCTTTCAGTTTGTTATGAATCATTGGTTTTGTTCTCTTTTGTCAAAAGAACTCTTACTTTTCTCTACATTCTTTTTCAATACTTCTTATGTACATACAACAAGATAAATTTTAATCTCGCGAATCTCAGGTAACAACTACTTACTACAATAAAGTGATTCAATCCCCTGCCTACTACCCTTTTGACAATTTAAATGTGCTTCAAACACTTTTCATTGCGTTAAAACATAATGAGTCATGGCCGCAAGATCATTTTCTAGATTAAGATGTACCCACTAACATGAAATAGATAAATAAATCTAACTTATAGTGAAAGTAATGGTACCTAGTAGAAAAATGAAGATCCTAGATGAATCAAACTAGATGAAAAAAATTTCTGTCTAGTTTGAATCAAACTAGGCGGAAATTCTCTAGATTGTTGCAACCTAGACGAAAAATTCCATCTAGGTTGGCTACCTACACGAAAGTTTTATATTAATTAAATATAGGAGTAGGCCCCACCATCATAGATGGAAATTTCCGTCTAGAATGCATCCTAGACGAAAGTTTCTGTCAAGGATGATGGGGCCCACCAAAAAACCCTAGATTGCCTAAACCACTACCGCCGCTCTCCCTCAGATCACCTGTTCTCTTTTCACCCCTGAAAAAAAACACCCGCCACCACTCGAATCTGTTTCAACGCAGGCCGAACTGCACGACGACGCCTACACACCGCACACCGCATGCCCACACTCATGCAAGCCCACACGCTACACGCCCACATGCTCGCATGCTAGCACACCTTGCTTCGAACCGCGACCACCGTATGCCGCCGCCAACACGCTGCACACCTGCATGCCGCCGCCCATGTTCGACTCCCCCATCGCCCGTGGTCAATGACTCACGTCGTCGCTACCCGGCATAGTCGGTTCTCACTGTCGTCCATCGTCTTCGTATCTTAGCGTCGCTCATCTCCTCTTCTCTCTAGCTTATAGGTGTGTTTTACATGGAAAATTTCCTTTTTAAAATTTTTTATTGTTTTTTGCTAAATTTTGTTTAAATACACTAAATTATGACTCTAAATGAGCAAGATCAAATCTTGTAATCCTAATTGGAAATTTTCAGCTATTAACCCTAACTCAACTACATTTTGCCCTATTTGAACAACACTTATAATCATAAATCTAAGTGAACATTTTCAATTATTAGCCGTAATTGAATGCTCGAATCATGATAGTTGATTTACACTAAGTTTCATGCATACTATAAAAATGTGTGATTCTATAAGTTTTTGATGTAAAAATGTGTAAAATAAAAAAATTTCAAACAATAGGGTGATATATAACACATTATATTTTTAACAATGTGTTATATACCCAATTTAGGTGAATGAAAAGATAACATTATCCCTAAACTCTCATCTAATAATTATATTTAATTCTTTGAACTTACAATATAAGTTAGGCTACTCAAATTTGGGTAGGAGATGAAATTTTCTACCCAAAAATGATCGTTTACTTGATATTACAGGTAGAAAGAATTGATACTAGAATTCGTAATTATTGGATCTGTCTTTCTCAGACGGGTTAGGAATATAGTAGTGCATATATCCAACTTTGTATAGTTTGCATGTTTTTATTTCTTAAAAATTTCTGCTGTACATATTTGTTGTTCTTTGTGTACAACAAGTGTATGTTGTTATGTATTTCGGTCTATTTCCAATATGCATAATAACATCTGTACAGTGTATAGAAAGAATAACGGGTAAGTGCTACCAAAATTTTTAAGAAATAAAAATGTACAAAGTATATGAAGTTGGATGTAACCACTACTATATTTTTAATGGGATAGAAACCTTCCTATGACAGCCACTAGAGTGTTCTAATTAGTCTCTATATATGTTTCAGTTCTAATTTAGAAGGAAAAAATATTTTTATTATTAAATGATACATGTATAAAACTATGATATGTGTTGTATGTATATTGTCATGAAGACTCATAAATTTACTAGTAGAAGTGAGATTAATTGTAGTTAATAATTATATATAGTCTATAGATGGGGATAATTCCTAACAAATCGTGGATAGATATTCCTCAATTTGAAAGATATCGTGACACATGATATAAGGAGAGATGTGATGCCTTCATGTGGTTTGCTGAAATGAATCCTAGGATTTTAAGTAGCAGTGCTATGTATTGTCCGTGTTATATGTGTAGGAATATAAAGTTGCAGAATAGAAATGGTATACGGATTCACCTAAAAAATTTGGAATTTGATGAGAAATATAAATATTTGTCATATCATGGGGAAGGATATATTGAAGATGAGGATGCAAATGTGTATGTTGGTAAGTTCGATGGCTTACAGATAGACGACACAGTAACAATGTTTAATGTTTTTTTTCCGTCCGACTGAATATGATATTGATGGTAATGTTGAAGATTATATTGGAGATGAGATTGAATATGATATTGAACATGATGCTAAAGAGGTTGAAGATATAGAAGGTGAAGAAAATTTTAAAGATATGCATGCTTCCGCAGACATAAAGTGAATAATGAATGTTCGCGGGAAAATATTGAAGAAGAAACGAGAATAGATGTTGTTAATCCTCCTAACTGAATTAGGAAAAAGAAATTACAATCTTCTTGTTATGTTTCCTGATTTACAAAAGAGAAAAAGATCAACAGAGACCTTTTCCTTTGTTTAATACTAGGTTCTTCTTAGTGGCGATGAGATCTTGAATCTTGTATCCCATTGAAGATCTGAGCACTTCGCTTCGTAGAATTTCACTTCTGACTTTTACACCGGGAAGAACTTGTTAAGCAAGTTTTAAACTTTAGACGAGTTAGGAACTCTTAAAAATAGTTAATTTCAGTGAAGGAAATTAATCCCTTAAGCCCAAAATACTGATCTCTCGATCTTTTGAATTCAATGGAATTCAAGATTGAATCTCCTCCTCTCCCCCTTTTTTTGGTTGTAAAAACCAGCTATTTATAGGGTTTAAAGGGTGTAACTGACCATTTAATTTGCTCCATAATAGGGGCTTAATCACCCTTTTAAGTGGAGAATAGTTTTTAAACTGTTCAAATATTTTGATTTGGTCAAACGCGAAGTCTGCGTTGTAATCTTAATACGCGAGGGAGGACCCTCACATTTGCTTGTTGAAATGCGGGGGTGACCCTCGCATTGGGAATTTGGAACGCGAGGGTGTAACCTCGTGTTTGGCCTTGAAGAGATTGTCAATTGTAATCTCTTCTTCAAATTTTGCAAGGACCGTTAGCTTATAATTCTTACATTTGGCTCTTGGAAATATGAGAGTCGTCAATTTGTAACTCTTGTCTGTTTTTGTGAAAGTCATCAGATTGTAACTTTCAACGTTAACGTTTTGTGAGGTTCATCTATTTGTAGTAATATTTAGACAGCCTACAGAACCCCCTTCAAAGTTTTTGAAAGTTCGCGCTTGACTGAGATGAATTTTTGAAATACTTTAGATCTCGATTATGTTTGATCTTGGAATAGTGGAATCGCTCACTTGATTTGTCCTGAAGGCACTATGAATTTGGTTAAAGAAATTTGACATGCAAGACTCGAGTTCTGGTTTTGCAGATGTGAAGGTCGCATTTGACTTTTGGAATGCAAGGGTGAACCTCACGTTTAGATTTTGGAACGCATGCGTGACCCTCGCGTTTTAGCTTTTGAAATGCGGGGGTGACCCTCGCATTTTGTTTTTGAAACGTGGGGGTGACCCTCACGTTTTGTTTCTAAAACGTGGGGGTGACCCTCACATTTTGTTTTTGGAATGCGGGGGTAACCCTCACGTTTTAATACTAGAACGCGAGGGTGACCATCGAGTTTTGATACTAAAGTCGAACCGAATTCGATGAACGTGATGATTGCATTTGGATAGGATTTTCTCCTAGAATCCCGCACCGATCATGATAGCCTAGCTGTCTATAAATCGACCCAAGTATCAAATAAGAGTTAAATCGACTCTTTCTTCTTCAACGAGTTCCCTCGTTAATTTTACGGCCATCTTTTATTCATCACTGACGACAAAACCCATGGCGCCACCAAAGGGTTACACTAGATCCAAGAAGGTTGCTGGAGCCTCTTCAAGTGCACCGAGGGCCGAAGCTAACTCCAGGGTTTCAGCCATCAGCGACACCGTTGTTGACACCCCGCTTATTAGCGATAAATTTTTAAACTTGTTCAACAAGTTTTTTTTGTATTCTACGAGAGGCTTGCATTTTGAACAGCGATCCTCGTGTGAAATGTAAGGGTCATGTTTTGAATGTTGATCCTCGCATGGAATGCGAGGTTCGCATTCTAAACAGCGATCCTCGCATGAAACGCGAGGGTCATGTTTTGAATGTTGATTCTCGTATGGAACGTGAAGCTCACATTCTAAACGCTGACCTTCACGTTAAACATGAGGATTGCATTCTGAATGCTGACATTTGCACTAAATGCGAGGGTCACTTATTTGATTAAGTCTTTTAGACTTTTTTATTCAATTGCTTTTCAGATACTAATTATTATCTTTCTCGCGCTATTCCAGCGAGCCCCTCTCTTTCCACCATCATTTTGGTCATGAGGGAGGGGGGGTATGGACAATGCTGTAACGTGCAGTCTGCACTAAGAACCTTTTGTTTTCTAGGGCCAAGACAAAGAGCGTGCGAAAAACATAACTCAGGCGAGTTTGCTGACCCTTAGAGCCATTATCACAGATGCTAAGCTTGAGACTGTGGACAGAAGAATTCTGAAGAAACCGACTTTCTTGTTTGGAGATTCTGTCGATATCAACACGGATCTCATATATGATGGGAATTACAATTGGCTACAAAAAATTGGTGATCGCTTCGTCTTCCTGCCCAACATGGAGCGGATGTACCCCCTATCATAATGTGCTTCCATCCCCACAAACATGCAGTGGGATCTTGTCAGAGAACAAGACGGGGTACCCATCGAGTCTCTGACTCATCATGGTGTTTATCTGACTCATCAAGGTGTTCATCTAGTAGGTTATAGCTGACAGTTGGTGGTTTTGAAACCCAGTCTGTTCCGCCCGGAGTATCTAGCTGGCGATACTGCTAATTTGGCGAACGTCTTTGTAAGAAGCTTTATGGCGGCCATGGGTGATTTCCTCGTACAAGATTTCAGAACTCCTTGATGGGTGTATTCTATAGATGGGGGATGGTGGGCTCGCATGGTGAACTTCATCTTGGATGAGCTGAGAGAGACACTTACCAACTCTAGCCTTGGGACTCCATTGTTGGCTACTCGATATGGAATTGTGCAGAGCCACTATAATCTTTGTCATGCTGGAACGTTATAACCAAGAGACATGCATGTTCTTCATGCTTATCATGGAGTTAGGTTTTCACTGCACGAGATGCATGAAGTTTCCTGTTTACCATTTGGGGAGTTGCCGTATGAGGAATTCATCCTAGGGATTGAAGAACTCACTATTTTGAATGCGGCAAATCCAGCAATTTATTAGACTTTCTGAGAAGTGATGTGTCATTACCATATTTGCACTCAGTTGATGGGCCTGTGTGGGGGCAGTGTCAAGCAAGTACCCTGGGCTGAGTATTTATTTAAAAATCTGAAACAAAAGGATGCCGAAGTGACTCGTCTTGCTGCGAGTACTCCCGATGACATCAAGGCTCGTATTGATGCTTCTACTACTCACTATGTCAACGAGGCTAAGGAGGATGTTTTTCCCCTATACACTGAGTTTGATAATTTTCACTACCAGGCTCAGATCCCTATCTCTGATATGGCCCTACTTGCTAGATTTTTGATGTTATGGCTGAAGCGATGTGTGGTTCCTACAAAGCCAATCGAATCCATTGCGGCCGAAGTCGTGTACCTTGTAGTTCGCCTAGCTCATGGGAGACTGATGAATCTCCTCTTTGCGATAGTGTGCTACCTACAGAGCGGCTTGTGAGAGTTGATCGATGAGTTCCTTGAGGTAAAGGTGATGGGTTCGAATGGGGCAAAGAAATGGAAGACTCCCAATCCACGCGTGCCAATACCTTGCACCTATTTGGTATCCTGGTTTGTCCTACATTGCCCCTCTCTGATGACAACAGTCCTTGCATTTGGTGGTTCTTTTATTCCTCTCATCCGGCGGCTTGAGGCTGCTAAGTGGGAGGGTTAGTACTTGGTTCTTGTCTGAAATTTTTTGTCGAGGGACATCAATTACCATGTTTTTCGTTGTTTCCCTGACTTTGAGGGGGGTGGATATGGAGAAACATATCAGGACATGAAAGGCCACAATGCATTTACAAATTCGAATGGAGGCGTCTTTTGTTGGCTCCTCAATATTCGACCGGGCTATCTTGTTTTCCAGTAGAGTAGGAAATGCTTTATTGAGCCTTACTAACCCTTTCGATTCTCCCGGCAGTTTAGGTATGACTAGTTATACTTCGGGAATCCCAACCCTTGGCTCACACTTATCGACAACCTTCATGAAGGAGCCAGAGCGTGGTGTTATTCGGTGGCGGGTTGTACTGGAGCAACATTCAAACTTCTTTGGGCTTTTGTATGGTATCATGCCGCATCTCGGATCCTCGAGTATAAAATGTACACTTCATGTTGGAAGGAGATTAGAAAAATGTATGAATCAAAGAGAGGCTCCAAGATGACTCGCCTGAAGGATTGATGAATATTTGTCTTGTGAACAAGCGACACCCAGGGATGAAGGAGCTGAAGCAAAGGAGAATAGGGAAGAGAGGGCAGCATGGAAGCGAGCTCTTTCTAAAGGAGATACTAGTCGTCCTAGCCAGCAGACTCCCCAACAATTATCATCGAGTCCCTAATCTCTAAGGCTCAGCAGGGTGCCAAGCTACTACATGCAGCATTTGAATCTGCCCCGGCTATGCACATGGAGGAGGAAGAGGAGTCGTCTATTATGGGTATTTCCTATCAAAGAGGACCTCGCTGACCGGCCATGCATTGGTGGGCGCCGCCTCCTCTTATCACCCAATAAAAGGAGAGGATGAATCGACTACCGGGGATAAATAGTGTATTGCTTCTCCTCATGAACAAGTGATGGAACCTTTTGATGTGATGGCTTCGGGCCCGACCTTAGGTGCAATATAGGAGAGAGCAGAGCCTCAATCCATTCAATTTGAAGAAGCCAGAGGTACTTTTGTCAGACTTCCATCTGAACCCACTGAGTCAAAGCCTATGGTGGCCGGACTTGACAACCTTGAAGAACGTCAATCACCTCCTTCTTCGGCACTAATGCTAGTTATGGGAACTATAGGGCCTACTCCAACTACATCATTAGCTCCTAAATCGATGATCGTCATACACTCGCCTCAGCCTCATGTGGCACAAGACAGTGAAAATTCATCGTGTAGGATTTCCTTTCCTAATGACTCTGTTAATGAGTAAGTGGTGGTGACTTTTGGTAAATGGTCTACCTATGCAGCTATTTCTTCCAAAGGTAAGCGTTGTTCATTTTAAAATTTGGTGTACTATTCTCCTATATTCTGATGATTTTCATATGCAAGAGATCTGACACCGGTAGTTGAAGGGATTGGAGTGATAACAACTCCTCCACCAGAGCAGCTACTTTCTCTTACACTTTCTCTCAAGCAATTGCAGGACGCAAGTGCTTCAAGCTCAGCTCTAGAAAGACCATCTTTGAAACTTCCATCGAGCTCTATAATTCCAGGTGCCTCAGTGTCATCTTTAGCCATTTCTATGAGCCAAGTAGTTATTTTGGACTTGCTCAAGGAATCCATTGAGCAGCTAGAACGTGCGATGGAGTAAACTATCAGTACTGTCAGTGCTGGGCAAGGTACTTTTGAGGCTTTCAGACCTATCCTGATGAACTACATGAACAACATCAGGTGTCTGAGTGACACTCAGTGTATTGAGGATTGTACAGAAGACATCTCTCATCTAGAGGAGGATTTGAAAACTCTGCAGGACCTTGAACGTGTTGACCTTGAGGCACAGACTAAACTGGCTTTCGTTAACATACAAGTT
The DNA here is from genome assembly GCA_022839385.1 of Asparagus kiusianus. Taxonomy (NCBI): domain Eukaryota; kingdom Viridiplantae; phylum Streptophyta; class Magnoliopsida; order Asparagales; family Asparagaceae; genus Asparagus; species Asparagus kiusianus. The sequence continues at coordinate 68,686 of BQKN01064258.1, forward strand.
GAAATAGCTCATCACCAAGAAGTAGTTTAGAAAAATCTAGCTGAAAAGGAAGCACACATTGCATCTTTGCAAGAGAAGCATGATCAAATACAATCGGAGTTGGCCACTTCTGTCGCTACCATGCGGACTTCTTAAGACTTCATTAGTCAGATGAGAGAAGTCATCGCTCAACTACAAGGGACCTTATCTTAGAGAGAAGTCTAACTTGCCTAGGAAGAAGGCGTTGTGAAAGGACTATCCCTCCAGAGTGCAAAAGTCTTTGAACAACACTGCAAGGAGGTACAAATTCTCGATGGGATCAAGAAGGAGGTTGCTGTTGCGTTGCCGAGTGAAGAGGATCTTAGAATACGAGTGACAAAAATGGCTCATGCAATACACGAGAAAAAGCTCTTGAACGTCAAGCCTTATCTTGCATCTGTTAAACAAATTCTTTTGATAAGAACAAGACAGACATTTTGTATCACTCTCTAGTATTTTGAATAAAATGTGATAATGTTTTGGTTTTCCCTGTCTCTTTCTGTGCTATATTTTAATTTGAGACAACGAAAATAGTTGAGGGTGCCAGAGGTGTAGTGTTAACTTGGCATGACTCTTATACTTAAGGTTTGAACAAGATTTTTGTGGACTTATAATCCTATTGAAAAGGATTGGTAAGTCGGTTTTAGCTTGATGAGTTTTGCACTTGCGATAAGTTGATTTTATCATCAGAGATGTAGCGTTAACTTGATGATTTTTTTGTACTTGTGATTTGAACAAAATTTTTGTGGACTTAGCGCCCTACTGAGGAGGGTTGACAAGTTAATTTTATCATTAGAGGTATAGTGTTAACTTGATGATTTTTTGCACTTGTGATTTGAGCAAGACTTTTGTGGGCTTATCACCCTATTGAGGAGGGTTGATAAGTTAAATTTATCATCAGAGGTCTATTGAGGAGGGTTGATAAGTTGGATGTCAGAGGTGTTTTGTTGAACATGACAACTTTTGTGGTTTTATCATTTTGTTGGATAAGATTGATAAGTTGATTTTGATGGTGGTGCATATTGAAGTGCTTGGGCTGTCAGGGGTGTATTGTTAACATGACAGTGTTGATGATTCATTACTCTGTTAGAGAAATGACGAATAACCAATCCCCATTCTTAACTAAGGCTTAGCAGGGGAAGAGTGGAATTTCATGATTTTTTAGGGGTAATACTTCTTAAGATACCTCCCGTTAATTTGCATCATTAGCCTAATGCCATTCTGATTAATGAAACAGTAAGCTCCGTTTGAGTAGACTGACTCCACTATGAAGGGTCCTTCGTATTTAGGATTGAATTTCTCTTTTGTCTTATGTGTCATGACCATAGGTTGCCTAACTGCTAAGACAAAATCGCCTTTTTGAAGATCCTTTCTTAGACCCTTTTGTTGTAGGCTTTTGAATTTTGAGCTTGGTATAACTCAATTTGTTGTTGGGCTTGAAGCCGCTTATCGTCTAATGCTTCCAATTCTTTGAGGCATAGTCGATGTTGTTCTTCATCAGTCATCCCAGTTGCAAGAGCTGCTCTTAGGGATGAGATCTGAATTTTGATGATACTATAGCTTCGCAATTATAAACCAAAGAAAAAAGGAGTAGCTTTTGTCGGGGTTCTTACCGTTGTGCAATAAGCCCATAGACATTCGCCAAGTTTTTCATCCTAGTCGCATCGACTTTTATAGACAAACTTTTTGAGAAGGTTCACAATAGTTTTATTGAAAGCTTCCATAAGGCCATTAGCTGGCGGATAGTATGTCACTGATGCAACACTTTAAATTCTGAGCTTATTGCAGAATCTCTGGAAATCGTGGCTGACGAATTGAGTTCCATTATCATGGACTATTCATCTCGGTACACCAAAGTGGTAGATGACGTGATGTTTAATGAATTTGATCACGTTTGAAGCCTTGACTTCTTTCAAAGGAATTATTTTTGCCCACTTAGAGAAGTAATCATTTACTGCCAAGATAAATCGATGTGTAAGGACTGTGAAATTTTGATAATAATTAAAATAATTTTTTAGTATTTTAAAATATTTAATTATTATTTTTAAAAGAGTATTTGTAATTTTCTCAATTTCCTATAATTTTCTATGATTTAAAATTCTGATTATATATTTATATAAATGATTTTGATATTATAAATTTATTTTGTGCGGTCAAAATTCCTATAATTAATTTGTTGTGTTATCGGTACTATTACATATTATTTTAAATAATATGTTGTACTATTAATATTATTACGTATATTTTCGTATAATACGTTGTATTATTAATTACGTATTATTTATATAATTTGCTGTATTATTTCTACTGTTATATATTATCTGTCGTATTAGTATAACTTGTACGTTTTACTGTGTATATAATTATCCCATAATTGTTTGATTTTAAATATAAGTAAATATATTTTATTTATTAATTATTCTCGTTTAATTATACAATATGGGTATATTTCAACTACTTCGTATCAACTGTTGTATTAGCTCAACATGTACGTTTTTATTTGTAGATAATTATTATGTAATTAGTTTAATTTTTAAGTACCCAAAAATATTTATTATAATTACGTTTGTTTTAAACCCTAACCCTAATTCTCTCTCTCTCTATATATATATATATAATATAAATTTCCCTTCTCCTGTTTATTTTTCTTCACAGCCGCCACCCCCATCTACCCATCTCCCTCGTTCTCTCTCCCCGACCCTAAGCACCGCCGCTCAAGCCCAGCTGACCGTCGCTCCGGCCTCCTCCGACAACCCACCGCCGACCGCCGCCTTCCCCCGGCCTTCACCGCCGTTCGCAGCCCCGCCTCCACAGTCCCGCGCGACCACCTCCACCACCGTGCCCAACACCTCCGCGCGAGCACGCCCCATCTCGCCGTGGCCACCGCCGCCTGAACCAACGCCCGCTCAGCCACCGCTCCACCTCGATCCGAACCCCCAGCCGCCGCGCTGCTCCGACCACCCAGCATCACCTTCTGCTCCCCTCCTCCACCGCCCTTAACTCCTCCAGATCTGCTGTCGAGCGCCCCCACTACCCGCCGTGAGCACCTCCACCTCCGACAGCCTCTTTGCAAACCCCAGGTCTGTCTCTGACCAGTCCCTCTCTCCTCCCCGTCGAGATCCCACGTCGTCGCCCCCTTCACGCCGCTGTCCGCACCATCATCCCCTGCAGCGATGCCGGCCCCTCTCTCCCTCCGTTGAACTAAACCAGATCCGCATTAGCCTCGAGATCATCGCAGCCCTCGCCCAACTCCGATGACTGTAGATCTGAGCTCCGTCCAACGCCGCTGCCTTCATCCCGCTCGAGCCGCCGACGTTGCAGTTCAGATACACCGCTCGATCAACCTCAGATCCGCCGTTGACTGTGCCGTTCAGATCCGTTGTACCGCATCCGTAGTAGCATCGCCGCCTCGTCATCAGACCCCGTGGTCTCGCAGGCAAGATCCCGAACCTTGATTAATTTATTTTAATTATTAGTTTATCGTAAAGTATTATGTGACTTGCCATTTTAATATTTATATCTGTTAGTAATTGGTTAATTAGATTAGTCTGTGATATATTGTTAACTGCGTGGGATTGCTTGACATGAATAGCTGTGTGGAAACTTGTTGTGTTATCACTTAGTTGTTATCCAATAGGAGAGACTGTACATGAAGACGACTTCTGTTAAAAGTATGATTTATAAGCGTGCTTCAAAGCATGGCTATACTTGCTCGACATCGATATCCCGATGTGAGGAGTCCCGAGTTTCCCTCGATATCGATATCCCGGTATGAGGTTTCCTTGATTATTATTATTATTATAGCATTGACTAGACGATGCACTCTTGATCGGACGTGTTGTGGGTCACGGTTATGTTCATAGTTTTACAGAAGTCGTTCCACGGTAACTCCGTGGCTAGTGCATAATATTTCATGTGCAGTTGCTTAATTAATTTGACAAGATGGGGTTATAAAGGGGAATTGGACGGAGAATATAGCATGTATATAAACGGGCACAGCGCTTTCTTGTTATCGTGATATCGTGAGTGTTATGTGCATGGGCCAGAGGGCCAATACTTGACTTGAAGGCGGCCCCCGGACGACTTTACGGGGACCCGATTATATACATCAAAATGTTCTTCCCCAATTCAAATAACATGTAAAACAAGAATAATATGTTTGTGTGCTTTATGGTGGACTTTGTTAGTTTTGTTGAGATGTAGACTAGTTGTGTTCTTTTCATACATAGATTGGGGTCAATATTTAATTATCTACAATTTGAGACATATTGTATATACATGAGGGTTTCCTTGTTTGGATTATTTCGCTCGACGTACTACGTCTCGAGTTGTAGATTTTTAAGTATTAATTCCGTCTATTGTATGACCTTGTTATGTGGATGATTATAGGATGGTTAGCTGTATAATCTTGTTACTCGGATGTTTATGTTTTCTCCTGATTGTTATACTCTAGTGATGGATTATATTTAGATTATTAGTATTTCAGC
>BQKN01064258.1:73200-89431 GCA_022839385.1 Asparagus kiusianus
CACCATGCACCTGACGTACACCTGTTTTCTCTGGTGTACGTCAGACTTAGAGGAAGAACAGGTCCAGCTTGGAGATACGCCAGAGCCAGAGGATTCACAGCAGGAGTACCTTGAAGATGGTGTAGCAGAAGAAGCTGAAGTTTAGTTATTTGATCTTAGTTTTCTTTTTATAACATTTCTTTTCGTTGGATCATTGTATTTTATATTTCCAGTATTTCATTCAGATCGTTTTGTATATGGGCATGTTGGCCTGCATATTATGTCTGGGATGATATTCATTTATGTTATGTATTATTTTATTCTGTGTTGTTCATTATATGCTTTCTATCTGTGATCGGGGACCTGTGACTTCGCATTGTTTGTATTTTTTGACGCTTAGCGTATTAGATTGAGAAGACGGGGTCTAGCACTTATCTCTCCTCAGTCTAATACGTCGCGGGCTTGCTCGCGTCCCGATTCCCTGGTATTTTGGGAAGCGGGGCGTGACACGATGTCCTTTGGATGTTGGTGGGGAAATAGGTCCAACGATATCCATTCCCCACATTTCATCATGGGATTCGTTGGGAGCTTCTTGTGTTTCTTTTCTGGAAAGGCAACGAAACAAAACTCCATCATGCAATTTTTGATATAGCATTCGAGAAGCCTCATTATAGTAGAATCGAAGAGCTTTCTATTTGACGGTAGCTGCTTCTTTGGGATCGTCGGGTAGTATGTCGTACAAGACGCAATCGATATACTAGAATATCCAGTCCCTCGGTTCAAGATCGATTGAAGTTTCACATACAATCTCTACTGTTATCCCTTCTAAATAATCTTCTAGAGGAACTTGGGGTAATATAAGTCATGACTTACGATGAATATTTTTGCTCCTGCCTTTGGTGGTAATGCCAGTGAAATTACCAGGAGGCTAAAGTATCTGCACATGCATTTTGTTAATGCATAACGTATCCGATAAAGAAGCCTTCAAACTTTTAGGCCAACTTTAATGTCACAAAGTGGTATGGGAGGAAATCTTCATTGCGCACTTCATATTCTCCTCGGACTTGATTTACGATGAGTTGAGAATCACCGTAGGCCTCGAGATGTCGGATGTTAAGTTCCTCGGCTAATTGCATCTCTAACAACATAGCGTTATACTCTGTCATATTATTAATGCATGGCTCGGTTAAGGAAAATCCTCTTAGAATTACTGTAGGCTATCTAAAAATCACTACAGATAGATGGTACCCATCAAATACCGATGATGGAAGTTATAATTTGATGGCTTCCAGAAGGCTACACTTTGAAGACTTTCACGTAGATTGATGAAGGTTACAATCTGACAATCTTCATAATAACTGATGAAAGATCTAATCAACAGCCCTCACAATCAACATCGGGAGTTATAATCTAACGACTCTCACATATCAAAGAGCTAAAGCAAAGATTACAAAATGATTATCGTTGCAATATTTTGACAGAAAGAGACTACAAATCGACGGTCTCCACAAACCAAGATGTGGAAGTCCTCCCTGTGTACTAGCATCAAGACGCACCGCGTTCGTAGCCGCTGACACAGTGCAAACGCTACTCACATTTAGCTCCAAACGCTGCAAACACAGCTTAGATTCAGCCGCCAACGCAGCTCATGTTCGACCGCAAACGCAGCCTTTGAAAGCTACCAACGCAGCTTCTAAATCGCTACAAACGCAGCTTCCAATTGCTACAAATAAGTTTCCAGATGCTACGTTCGAGCATCCAGACACTGCGTTCGAGCTTCCAGACGCTGTGTTCAAGCTTCCAGACACTGTGTTTGAACGCAGAATTCACGTCAGAACACGGATTTTGCGTTTGACTCGTTCAAACATGAGCTGAACGGTTTCAAAATCGTTTCTCACGATCTGAGGGGATCACAACTCCACTCAGGAGTGATTTAAGGGGCGGTTATATTCTATTAGCCCCACAAAAGAGCGATTTTAGGGGCGGTTACACCCACTAATCGCCTATAAATAACTAAGAAATCAGCTTAGTTCAGATCCTCCGGCTAGGTAGCAAAGAAGAGATCCTTTGATCTTTTAGAGGAGGGGGGGGTTATCTTTGGATCTTTGAGAATTTTGGAGATCTACAGATCAGCTTCTTCAGATCATCTTCTCGACAACAGATTCTTGGGGCTATCTTCGTGCTTGGCTTACTTAACCAATTACGGTTGAGATCAATCAACTCTTTGTCGCTCTGAGTTACCAATTCGTTTAGAGTTTCAAACTTGCCACGCAAGTCCTCCATAGCGTCAAATCGTGAGGAGAAGATACCGTTCTAGTGAAACAAGACGTTCGCATCATCAATGAGAAGCAAACTCGACGCAAGCATTCGAGGGAGGCATCTCATCGCTACCGTGAAGAACCCAGAATTAAACAAAGGGGAGAATCCAGATCATTCTCCTCTCTTTTTTAATCAGAAATCCAAATTATAATTAAGATCGAGAGAATACAAATCAAATTTTTTTCATTCTTTTTACTACTAATTTTTTACCAAACAAAAGATGGCAACTCCGCTGGGGACTAGCTTTTCTGACGAAGAAGTAGTGGCGTAATCCGATGTTCATCTCCTTGGAACAACCGTCGAAACACTTATTGTTGAGTTTGATCAAGCCAAGTATGAGGAAGTTCTTTCCTTTGGATCCCTTAGCCCCAAGGCTATGCACAAGACCCACAAAGTCTCCAAAGAGACTAAAGCTCCAACTACTCCAATTGCAGCTGAATCACCTAAGGAAGATCTCTCCTTTGGGTTAGATTGCTCGGACAGCCCCTCCTCCGATGGAGTGGGCTCAGCTTCAGCCAAACCCGCGCCAAGACAATGGGTATCTGGTCGCAAGAGGCCTATTGAGGTGACAAACTTGATCAACACAGATGGTGACGATGCTACAAAGGCCTTGAAGCAGGCTAAGAAGAACGCCGCTCGACGTAGGAGGAGATCCCTACGAAGAACACATCTCCAAGAATGACGATCCTCAAGTCAACACGAGCTTCGTGTTTGTGAGCCTAAACGCGACCCTGTGCCCTGCATTTTTGCTTCAAAACGTAAGCCTCGCGTCTATGAGCCCAAACATAGGCTCTATGTGAATAAGACTGAACGCAGCCCTCAGTGGTGTATTGTACAGTCAAAACGCAGCCTTCAGGAGTGCATTCCATTGACTAAACATAACTCTCATGCATGCGTTTCAGAACCAAAAAGCAGATTTCAAGACTGTGTTCCACTAGCAAAATGCAGATCTCAGGACTGCATTTCACCAACAACACCTGTAGCTCATGCATGCATTCGGGTAACAATATCCAATATTGTCACGCCCCGCTTCCTAAAATACCCGGGATTCGGAAAGTGACAAGCTCGCGACGTATTAGATTGAGAAAAAATGTACACTATCATTTTTTTTCTTTTTTTCTCAATCCAATACGCTAAGCGTCTGGAAATAAATACAATACGAAGTCACAGGTCCCCGATCACAATAGCAAGAATATAAATACTACTAAGAATAAGGAATAAATATATCATCAATGGTGAATCATCCCCGACATAAAAATATGGGTCCAACATGCCCTTATTACAAACTGTCCAACTAGAAAATAAGAAATACATAGTCCATAAAGAAAGTACTATTAAACTACTAAATCCATCATCAACTAAAGAAAAGTACGGTAAAAGAGTTTTAATGTCCAACTACTACTACGGAAGAAAACCACTGCGCTTCAGCTGGTTCTTCTACTGCTTCTGTAAGGCACCCCTGCTAAGAATCATCTGATTCCTGTACGATTCCGAACTGAGGCTGTCCGTCTCCTAAATCTAACGTACATCCAGAAAATAAGAGTACGTCAGCGTGTTTAACACACGGCAAGATCCACCAAGGTAGGAACAAATACAATAACAATATTGATAATATATGCGTGGTTAATGCGATAACAGAAATAGAAATAGAACATATGATGATAGTAATAACGATAGAGGCATGCAACTGGAATACTAATAATCAGAAGAATCCAAAAATCAACCAAGTAACAAGATCATGCAGGTAGCGATCAGAAACCATCCAAGCAACAAGGTCATACAATAGATGGGATTAATACTTAAAAATCTACAATTCGAGACGTAGTACGTCGAGCGAAATAATCCAAACAAGAAAACCCTCATGTATATACCATATGTCTCAAATTGTAGATAATTAAATATTAATCCCGATCTATGTATGAAAAGGATATAACTAGCCTACATCTAACAAGAACCCATAAATAATTCATGTAACAAAGTCATGTAACTAGTCATCCTATAACAGGTCACTGATCCATCTCACACATAGAGTCAACGCTCATATCATCGGATAACTGACTGATCGCAAATCACAAATAGCCCGGAAAGATCTCAATAATCCCAACCGCTCACATGGACCAAGACTTCTCACCCTAATTCTCGTAATTCAAGGTCAACTACACACGAGGTTCTAGATTCTAACTGTGTCATACAGGTCACTATAGTCATTACTTCTCATGATTCTCAATATGGAATAATAAATACAATTACGCAAAGTGTCAATTGTCATGAAGTGTGAACATGGGTCGTGATCACATGCAAGAACATACGAGAGTAAAGTTACTATTAACAATGCAAGATGAAACTACCATTAAGAGATGTTTTACACACGAAAATCGAAATCTCAGTTATTAATTCCAACAATAGTTTTCTTTAAAATTATCTCTTATTATAAAAACTCTAAAATAATCTTCTTAAAATATATTTTATTATTATTTATGAACAGTTATTCATTTTATTTATAAATGATTTCTATGATATTTTATAAAATAATCTAAAATACTCTTTTTCTCAAAATAAAATTCTTTAATCATAACAATTATTCAAAAATACACCATATCCAAATAGATTATTTTCTCGAAATAATTCCTTCCATTAAAACAACACGAAATTAACCATAAATATTTTCCTTATTATAATTAATTCTAAAATACTCTATAAATATATTCTTCCATTAAAACAACACGAAATTAACCATAAACTATTTTTTTGACATACTTATTCATCATTTAGCATCGTTTCACAGATTATATTCACCGCAATATTATCAACAACCACACAATTAATATCATATCAGCACAAACTAATCTACGCATATACTTAATAAATTCATAAGAGATAAAAATTAAATTAATGAGACAACGAGCAAGAGGGATCTTGCTTACGAGGCCAAGGGGTCCAACGATGACGGGTTCAATTGTGAGGGTGGTGCGGTTCGTTGGTTGGGGCTGTCGGAGGTGGTCGTCAGCGCTGGAGGCGAGGCGGCGATGGCTGCGGCCGACGGCGGGTCTGAGATGGGGACGACGATGGGCTGAGCGGGGCTGAGGGTTATTGGTCGTGGCGTGAGGCGAAGGAGGAGGAGCAGAGGGGCTGTTGCGGGAGGGAAGGAGGAAGAGGCAGATCTCGATGGCGATGACGAAGTGGCGATGAGGGTGGTGCAGGGGGTCGGTTCAGGCGGTGGATGTTGGCGGGGTGCTGGCGGCGGTCATGCAGCGGAGCGGTTGCAGGAGGTGGAAAGGGGCGCTGGAGATTGGTCGGCGGAGGAGGTGAAGGCGATGCGCTCAGGTGGACGGCGGGCACGGCGAAGGCGGATGGCGGCGCTGTTAGGGCTGGCGGAGTTCAGAGGGGAGCGGCCGGAGTTGGGGATCGACGAAGGGCGTTGAAGGGAAGAGACTTGGGCGGAGGAGGGCTGCGGTGAGGTTGTGAATGAAAAAGACAGAGAAGAGAGAGAAAATGTAAAAGTGGCGGCGACTGAGACATGAACAGGATAAGAGGGAGAAAAAAAATATATATATATATATAGAGTGAGGAAATTAGGGTTTGGTATTTAAACAAAATAAATTCAAATAAATAATTACGGGTACTTAAAATTTAAACTAATTACAGAATAATTATCTACAAATAAAAACGTACATGTTGTGCTAATATAACAATTGATACGAAATAGTCGAAATATACTCATATTGTATAATTAAACGAGAATAATTAATAATAAAAATATTTTTACTTAAATTTAAAATCAAATAATTATGGGACAATTACATACACAGTAAAACGTACTAGTTATACTAATACGATTGATAATATGTAACAATAGAAATAATATAATAAATTATACCAAAAACACATAATTAATAATATCATGTATTATATAAAATAATTTGTAATAATATTAATAATACAATATATTATTTAAAATATTACGTAATAGTATCGATAACACAACAAATTAATTTTAGAAATTTTTATCGCATAAAATAAATTTATAAATATCAAAATCATTTAAATAAATATATAATCAGATTTTTAAATTATAGAAAATCAAGAAAAATACAAATATTTTTTTTAAAAATAATAATTAAATATTATAAATAGTAAAAAAATTATTTTAATTAATATCAAAATTTTATGGTCATTACATCCTACCCCCCTTAAAACAAATTCTATCCTCGGAATTAAACCCAATGACAGAGATATGGAACGAGAGTGGGTACTCGCAAATCAACGAGATAAGAAACAATGAGAAGCTCTAGAGTCAAGGGTGATAAAGCAAGAATGGAAGAAACAAGAACTTTATCTAATATAGAAGGAAAATACATCTAAACTAGCACTCATAAATAAATCCTATCATAATATCATAAGGCAATACGAAATAAGGAAGTTCATATGCAAATAAAACTAAGAATAAACTATTCTCACCGGCGATAACTTGGTTGTTCTCCTTAGCTTCCACGGCTGTCATCATGAATGTCTGACGTGGTGGTTGCTACCTTCGTGCTTCCTGATAAATTTGCTGCTGAGGAGGAAGAAGACCTACTCGAGGGTAGGGTCCGTGCTGAGCTGTAGCTGTTGAGTCTGATCGAGGTAGAGCTGGAAGAGCTGCTCGAACTAGAGGTGGGGGCAAACTGGCCTGCTGTCGTTGCGGACATTCCCGGTTGACATGATCGGGGGACCCATAGTTGTAGCACAGACGAAGACGCCTAGGGCACTCCTGCTGGGTATGCCTAGGGTAGCTACAATAGGAACACTGCAGCAACGGCTGGCTCTGAGACTGTACTCCAGGACGTTGATAAGGATGAGCCTGATGAAATGGCTGATGCTGAGAATGCTGCTGCCTCTACGGGTTCTGCTGCTGCTGTCTCGGAGGGGGACGCTCGACATTCCGGGCCGGAGCTGCTGGTGTCCTGCTCTGCGTCACGTGAGAGTCTTCAGGTTCCTTCTACACTCTCTCAATCTCACGTGCTGCATCAAATACTGCATCGTGCGTCGCAAGTGCTCTACCAGCCAAAGCAAACCTGATATACTTATCCAGGCCCTTCTGGGACTGATGCCTCCTGATGGTGGGGTATGTAACAAGATGAGGAGCGTATCGACTCAGGGAAGAAAATTCAGCCTCGTACTCATCAACTATTCGCCCTCCTTGCTTGAGCTCAACAAATCTTCGTAGGAGTTCATCCCGAGCTGACTACGGAAAATATTTTCCGTTGAATCGCTCGGTGAATGTCACCCAGGATGGGTCTCTCCAGATGAGTCTTCTCAGCTGCCCACCATATCCGAGCGGTGTCGATGAGCTGAATATCCATGAGGTCCACCCATTCAGCAGGAGCAATACGGGTTACCGTAAGAATAGTCTCAGTGACCTTCAAGAACTCCTCCGCTGCTAAGGGTCCTTCAGCACCAGAGAAAGAAGGGGAGCACATATACCGAAACTCCCTAACGCTAGACTCTGGACGAGGGGGAGGTTGGTGCTGAGGCTCCCGCTGTAGCTATCCAGCCAAGAACTGCTGATTTGCCACCAATCCATGAATCATCTCCAAAAGCTGGTACGGTTCCACTTCAGGCAGCAGGGTACTGTTACTAGGCTGGCTACCATTACCACGCGTAATCGCCATGGTTCTAAAGAAAACGAGGATCAAGAGGATAACCAAGGTTAAAATCAAAACAAAATATTAGGAAAATAGGAACTAAAATATAATTATCAAAATAATAGTATAAGAACTTAATTGTAGTCTTACGGATGAAATATGATATGTATCTAAATTGTCTATTATTTTCTTACTAGTGGGGACTCAGGACCTTGACCTGCATGAGCCACCAAAAAAACCTGTCATGCCCCGCTTCCTAAAATACCCGGGAATCGGAACGTGAACAAGCCCATGACGTATTAGATTGAGAAGAAATATACACTATCATTTTTTTTCTCAATCCAATACGCTAAGCGTCTAGAAATAAATACAATACAAAGTCACAAGTCCCCGATCACAATAGCAAGAATATAAAGACAACTTAGAATAAGGAATAAACATATCATCAATGGTAAATCATCCCAGACATAAAAATATGGGTCCAGCATCCCCTTATTACAAACAGTCCAACTAGAAAATAAGAAATACATAGTCCATAAAGAAAGTACTGTTAAACTACTAAATCCATCATCAACTAAAGAAAAGTACGGTAAAAGAGTTTTAATGTCCAACTACTACTACGGAAGAAAACTACTACGCTTCAGCTGGTTCTTCTACTTCTTTTGTAAGGAACCCTTACTAAGAATCATCTAGCTCATTTTGGTCACCTTCCCCTAAAAAATTGCAAACTCGCTAAGTTTAACAAGAGAAGGAATCAAAAAGATGGCAAAGAATTGAAGCGTTACCTTCCCTAGTAATAGATGTATCGTGGAGTGGTTCTATGTTGGGAACTAAGGAGGTAACACGCCGTCTGAAAACTAGCTTTTGACGCTTAGAGGGTCGCGCCTCATCAAGATCCGTAGACCTGTTCAGCACGGAGTCAAGGCGTGGTTCAACTATCGGATCTATCTGATCTACGGTCCGAGAATGAGCACGGGCAGTAGGACGACCGCTCACTTTCTCTCCCTCTTTAAAACATACACCTGTAATTTTAACAAACATTTTGTAAGGATAAGTGGGTAAAGCCTTCCACCTTTTCGGGTCTTGAGTCGATGAATTCGATTGGCGATTGCTAAATCTAACAGCTCTTCGAAAAAGGACTCTGACAAACCTGTGCTGGGTTCTTCTTCGTCATTGTCTGCTGCCCCATCCTCACCACTGGCGACATTTACATCTAATCCTTCTTCTCCGGAAGGAAAGGAATCCTCCTCTTGTTCCCTATTACGGGAAGGACCGGCAGGTTCTTTTCCTTTTCTTTTTTGATACTCGGCTTCATAAACCATTCGAGTAGCGATCCGAGCTACAGCCTCGGCCGTCAACTCCTCAACTGGCTTCATTAGAACAAGTTCATTGGCCGCTAATAACCAACAGCAATATAAGAAAGTTAGCTCTGATTGGCACTCAAAGACCGGAAGGCTAAATCTTGCACCTGTACAACCCGTAACATTCCACAGCCACGCACGGGCACCGTTTACTAAGCCACCGCGAGTCCGGAGTTCTGAACTTGGGTTCCCAATATATATTTTATCGTACCTAAGTTGCTGTGCAAACCTACATGGTAGATACGGTTCTATGTAACAATAATTCTTTATGCGGAAAATCATATAACTTGGCCAAATGTTTACCAGCCAATCAAAGCATCCAGTGTCAAGACAAGTCTGACCAGTACCAGGCTTCTCTACCGCAACCAATAAATCACCATAACAACCCGAAAATCGAGGGAAACATGTCGAGATGACCCAGCATTTATGGTCTTGTAGCCGTTTTTGGATGTTTATGAACCTCCGTCCTTTCCATTTATAATCTTCTATCAGTTGCAGCAAGGGGACAGATTGGTTCGTAACCTTTGGCGCATCCATCATGTCAGGGCGATGAAGAACGAACCACGCCATCAGGTACGTGTAAGGCAGTTCCACCTTGACCGTTTAGATTACAACACTTGGTTTACTTCCTTCTTGGGTGAAAGTACTAATCATTTGGCGAAGACCACGATGGATACCGGCGATCATTACCGGGAGAAGAGAAAGATTTTTCCGATAAGCTAGTTGAACAGCGGGATAAAGTATCTCCACAGACAGAACATTCGTGGGTTGATATGGGACTACGCATTTCTTTAACCAAATGGTAAGATAACCAGCCAACAGAGTCATCGGGAGAATAGGCTTCATTGTTTACCATAAGAAAGTGTGAAACTTGGTCCCGACGAGAAAATCATCCTCGATACCGGCTATAGTATAGGAATGAGCATCGGACTTCTTGATTAACTCATTAATCTCTGACGAAGTCAGTGGCCTCAGCTCACAAATCGCTTCACCAGAATTGCTTTCTAGATTTCTGAATAAATAATTTGCAAATCTTTTCAAGCTAATTTTCGGTTTAGTCCTCTTCAATACTGGTTCAACACCTGCCAAAGATACATAGTAATGGCAGGTGAGATCCGACAAAGTGTCGTAGCGATTCGGGGTAGTCGACTTTAACTGGCGTAACTCCCGATTCGAAGGGAAGTATTCTTGGTATATCATGTTTCCCATTAGCAAACCAAAAACCTTGTTCACCTCATGAAGAGCTAATCCTAATTCCCTACGCTTCATCAGAAATGTATTCGTGTCAGGATTGTAAAGCTCCATCAATGCAAGGAAGTGGGGAACGCTGATAGTCAGTCCATACATAGTGGCACGAACGGCCGCGTACAGCCCGCTGGCCTTCAATTCTTCACCCCATCGAGCGAGCACATAGCTGGTTAGACGAGACCACCAAAGTTTATCAGAAGAATGGACCCAACCATAACATCTATGGTTATTGGCAGGCATCTCCCTCCCCAGTCTTGCGAGGTGATTCTTCAGAGTGTTAGCAACCGTACATAGCTCGCCTCGTGGTGAGTCATTCAATCCCAATACACCGGGATGCAATCCGGTGACACGATTTCTGTTACTTGAACTAGGAGTGGAATGATGAGTGATATATCCGCAATGGACGAGTTCATGTTCCTCCGTCAGATCCCACGACATCTCTCATTTAACAGCCTGTTGTCGTAATTCGATCAATGAACGATGATGAGGAATATGAGGGATATATAGAAAAACCCCTTCATCCTTATATAGCCATTATTCAGATTTGAGGGGCACGATAATCGGGTCCTCAACGGAGTCGCCAAATAAATAATCTGGTTTCTTTAAAGGATGGATGGAGTTGATGTCTTCAACCAGAGGTGCGTCAGTAATCAATTGCCGTAAGGTGTGATGATCTCATTTACGTATTAGCTGGGGAAGTTCTTCAGGTGCACCCGGAGCAAATTGAGAGATAGCCGGAATGAGCGTAGGATCTTTAGTGGAAGCATAAGCCTCGCCAGAGCGGCCTTCTACCGCATTGGCGTTGATCGCCTTTGAAAGGAATTCAACTGAAACAAATAATACCCATTCGCAAAATGCAACTATCAGATTTTCTTTTTAGCTATGCAGGTGTTGAACTCATCTCACGGATCTGTGAGATAGAGTCACGACCATGTGATTGGTGAGATGATTTCAACGGTATCTCGCGCGCGTAAGACAGGGCACGCTGTCGCACAACAACGCGACAATATACCTCGTCCTGCATAACGCAATGCAATGTGAAATCGCCCCAAATTAATTAATATGTATTTTGACCAAGCAAAACACGGCTATGAAGTGGCTACAGCCACGAAGGAGAGTGACGGCTCTATACCATTGAAATCGCCCTAAATTAATGTAGGCGTGCTTCGACCAAGCGAAACATGGCTATGAAGCGGCCACACCCACGAAGGAGAGTGACGGCTCTTCCCAATTGCCTCACTAAGGAGAACAAAATGGGGGTATTATACATATGGGTTTTTTAAACAAAAAAAAGGGGGAGAAAATGCTTGTTAATTAGGCGAGACGATTAGACTGCATTATACACACGAAGCACGACGTACGTGGTCATATAAGTAACATGACAACATACCCGCCGTCCTAAGTATAACACGGTTATAAATCACCCCGAATTAATGTAGGCATGCTTTGACCAAGCGAAACACGGCTATGAAGCGGCCACACCCATGAAGGAGAGTGATGGCTCTATACCATTAAAATCGCCACAAATTAATGTAGGCATACCTCGACCAAGTGAAACACGGCTATGAAGCGGCCACACCTATGAAGGAGAGTGACGGCTCTTCCCAATTGCCTCACCAAGGAGAACAAAGCGGGTATGCAAGATGCAGTATGATATATTGTTGAATCCGTAAATAAAGTTATGACATTATACCTGTATAGCTAAAAGGCTCGGGCTCAGGCGACTGGGTAGTAGAGCGACCCCTCGCAGTGCGTGATCTCCTCGTCGACATAGCTAATCTGCAATGGGAACCAACAATTCAATCATTCAGAGAAATTAGGAAGTATAATATTAAAAAGGGAATTTGTGAATCTTCGATTGAAATTCTACAAAATAGAATTTTCTAGTTGAAGGTCCGATTAAACCTATACGACATCCCCCATTCAAGTTAAAGCGAGAGGAAAATCAAATATACAAGTCAAGTAGATTAAGCGCCTCCTACATAGCTCACTCGCATAATTGAGCATGAAAATTCAAGGGCAAAATCAAGTTAAGGGTCACAGAGTCAAACATAGGGTCTCGACCACGTCAAACATACAGACTTACAAGCTCACAGCCTCATCCCTCTATTAATGAATTCATTATTTCCTTTGATGAAGATAATCAACTTTTTGTTCATCCCCTCACAAGCTACCTGGCATAAAAAGGATGGAAGTTTGTTCTACCTTTTCCGTAAATCATTTAAGGCACACGAAAATAAGAGGCAAATGCCTAGAAAGATTCTAAATGGTGACTTGGGCAATGTCTGCTGGCATAAAATTAGCAAGACTAAACCAGTGTGCATAGATGAAGTTCACAAAGGTTCAAAAACAATTATAGTTATATAAATGAGCATGTCAGAGAGTGACAAGCCAAAGAAAACTAACTAGATGATGCATCAATATCGTGTTGGTGGTGAAAAGCATGTGGAAGGGGATCTTGTTATCTCTAAAAGCTTTTATCATATGAAGTTTAGGCAAGATGACGAGATGGCACATGATCTTGGTCTAAATAACACTGCTGGCACAGAAAAGAAGATTGCAGTTGCTCCAAGATTATGTGGAATTAGAAGTCATGCACGAAATTCTAATTAAATCTCCATGGAGGTGCCATGTCAAGCTGAAGAAAAAAAATACTTATGCTAGAGCCTCAGCAGCAAGAGAATGACAACTTAGCATGTCCTGGGCATGCGCAACAACAACCTCATTGTGGACTTGAAGTGGAACGGATTAAATCAATGATCAACCAAGAATAAAAGTACGGCCTCAACCATGCACAAGCTCAAGGACGACACTAAGGTCATCAATGTACAGTCAAAATTTCCGACAGCCAACAAACTCAACATTAATTTTAGTTTTTCCCAAAATTTAAAAATTAGGGTTTCAACCATCAAACCATGAATTTAAAGGCAAGAATTCAAAACTGAAGTTAAATAGGCCATGAAAGAAGACTTACCCAAGTTCTTGAAGCTTAAAAGGGGAAGAAGAGCTCAAATCGCCGAAACCCTAGCCTTGAATCTTCCTCTTTTGCTCGAATCCGAATTGGAAGAGGAGAGGAAGGAGGAGATAGGGAATTTGAAGGGGGAAAGCTTTGATTTTGCTTAGAACTCTTAAGGGAGAAGAACTCTTGGATGGGTAGAACTTGAGGAAAAAGTCATTTTTTTTGGGGGGGGGGGGCACGAACTCCTATTGTGAAACCGAAAGAAAGAAAAGAAAGAAGAGAAGAGGGGAAGTCGGGTTTTGTAATTTGGGATACTTGGTTGAACCGAACCCATATGAACCAAACCCAAATCTGATCTGAACCAACTCAAACCAGGTTGAACCGGACTGGACCAATCCTAGTTTGTTGATTCGCACGCGTGTGAGCCGCGAAATGTGGGCTCGCACATGCGGAGGGGTCTGAGGATAATTCATATGCCTTTTGAACCTCTTTTTGGGTATTTTTCGATATATTCAATGCCTGTATTCATACTCCAACGGGAATACGAGTCTAAATTGTTTCTCACTTTGAACAGGAAGTTCCTAAAAAATATTACGCGTAATATTCTTCAGGATAACCCGGCAACCTCCGACGGGTACTCGAGGTTAAACTGATTCCCGAAACTCCCAGGAGTATACAAGTATAAACTGGTTCTCCTCAGGTCAAAGCGTTGTGATGAGAGTCAACGCCGATCGATATGAAACCCTAAGGCCAACGCCGGTCAACGCGTAGCCCTAGGTCAGCGACGGTTAAAGCATTGCGATGAGATTCAACGCCGATCGATATGAAACCCTAAGTCCAACGCCGGTCAACGCGTAGCCCTAGGTCAACGCCGGTCAAAGCGTTGTGATGAGAGTCAACGCCGATCGATATGAAACTCTAAGACCAACGCTGGTCAACGCGTAGCCCTAGGTCAATGCCGGTCAATGCGTTGAGATGAGAGTCAACGCCGACCGAAACAAAACCCTAGGTCAACACCGGTCAACGCGTTGTGATACAGATAATCAGTGCAAAGTCAACACAACAAGGTGAGCCAAAATTAACTCACCAATTCCGATTCGAGATTTCGACAACGGTCAGACGATAAACGCAACACTGGAAGAATTTCAACTGTTCAACAAACACTAAATAGACTGAATTGTGGAACCGAAATCAGTTATAGGTCCCTTAACACCGACTGAAGGTATGTGCCTATCAAGTCCAAAGCGTCTCAGACTCCTCTCTAAGGAAATGAGGCTGAAACACTTTGGAGGGGAAATCTGTAGGCGTCTAAAAATGCTTGTAGGTTTCGAATACGGCTCTAGATGAAGAGGAGGCGATGAATGTCATCATCCAAGTCGAGAAGGTTTATCCGAGTGGCCCGCGTATTCATCGGCCAACGTCAAGTAGTGTAAGACCCCAATGATTTTGATAATTCATATATGTGAATATTAGTGAAACACAATATTTAATATATGATAAAATATCTTCATGGCATGGTTGTACATGAAAACTAGTGTTTTGAGTTTATGAGGATGTGGATATGCCTCAGGTATGAGGTTGAGTTGCAAATTTACAAATCGTGTGCAACAGAAATCGAAGAATGCAGTTTTTAGTCCATGAGTCGACCCATGATAAGTCATGAGTCGACTCATCACGTTGAGTCGACCCATGACTATCATGAGTCAACTCACGATATCGAGTCCTGTTGCCATTTAGTTTCTGCTGAGTCGACCCATAATATACCATGAGTCGACTCATCATTAATTTTTGGCTTTTCTCAGTTCGGGTCTGTTGGGTTTCAGATCGGGTTTTATCTACTCATATATATTTCCCTCCACCCGAAAACACTCTTTTTCATCAGCAAACCCTAGAGAAACCCTAGCCTCCTCTCCCCCTATAAACCCTAGCTCGTGTTTGGGTATTCTTGGGCGATTTTTGGGGATTTTCAGCAGCTCTTTGTGGATTACATCGAAGGGGATTGTTCATCATCACATCTGAGGCGAGTAACATCTTGCCTAATCCTTCTCCCATATTTTTAATAGTTTACAAATGTTTTTCATTAGTTTTATTGAGCCTAAGACTTATTTTCAAGTATAAATCAATGTTCTTATTAGGATGAATGCTAGAAATCATGTGTTTCAGATTTTAAATCCTCACCAACGAGTTTTTGAAGAAAACCCAGATCTGGAAATATTTTTAAAGAATAAAAATATGAGTTTTCTTTTTGGTTAAATGCCTTTTTCATGTTTAGGGGTTAATTGTTAGATTTAACATATAAGTAATTGTTTCTCATGCTAGATATAAATTTCTCACTGTATCATAGTCTAGAATTGATAGCTATAGAGATGTAGATCAGTATAATGGAAGGATGGATCGAGTTGGCGAATTTAAATTGTGATATATGCAGATTTCAGCCCGTAAGTCGACTCACGACTCATCACGAGTCGACTCATCAGGTTGAGTTGACTCATGACTGTTATGAGTCGGCTCACAAAGAAATTTTCCCTGTTATCTCAAGTTTCTGCTAAGTCGACTCGTATCGGATCATGAGTCGACCCATGAGACATGAGTCGACCCATAAATGAGCACGAGTCGACTCGTCACAGTATTTCCTGTTTTGTTTGTGTTTCTGTTTAATCATCTGTTGTATATCTATATATATACATATATACAGTGTGTGTGTGTGTGTGTGTGTGTGTGTGTGTGTGTGTGTGTGTGTG
>BQKN01064258.1:93570-105188 GCA_022839385.1 Asparagus kiusianus
TATATATATATATATATAGTGAGGAAATTAGGGTTTGGTATTTAAACAAAAATAATTAAAATAAGTAATTACGGATACTTAAAATTTGAACTAATTACAGAATAATTATCTACAAATAAAAACGTACATGTTGTGCTAATATAACATTTGATACAAAATAGTCGAAATATACCCATATTGCATAATTAAACGAGAATAATTAATAATAAAAATATTTTTACTTAAATTTAAAATCAAATAATTATGGGACAACTACGTACATAGTAAAACGTACTAGTTATACTAATACGATAGATAATATGTAACAATAAAAATAATTTAATAAATTATACCAAAAACACATAATTAATAATATCATGTATTATATAAAATAATTTGTAATAATATCAATAATACAATATATTATTTAAAATATTATGTAATAGTACTGATAACACAGCAAATTAATTTTAGAAATTTTTACCATACAAAATAAATTTATAAATATCAAAATCATTTAAATAAATATATAATCAGATTTTTAAATCATAGAAAATTATAGAAAATCAAGAAAAATACAAATACTCTTTTAAAAATAATAATTAAATATTTTATAATACTTAAAAAATTATTTTAATTAATATCAAAATTTCATGATCATTACACCCTACCCCCTTAAAACAAATTTTATCCTCGGAATTAAACCACGAGATAAGAAACAATGAGAAGCTCCAGAGTCAAGGGTGATAAAGCAAGAATGGAAGAAACAAGAACTTTATCTAGTATAGAAGGAAAATACATCTAAACTAGCACTCATAAATAAATCCTATCATAATATCATAAGGCAATGCGAAATAAGGAAATTCATACGCAAATAAAACTAAGAATAAACTATTCTCAACGGTGATAACTTGGTTGTTCTCCTTAGCTTCCACGGTCGTCATAATGAATGTCTGACGTGGTAGTTGCTGCCTTCGTGCTTCCTGATAAATCTGTTGCTGAGAAGGAAGAGGGCCTTCTCGAGGGTAGGGTTCGTGCTGAGCTGGAGTTGCTAAGTCTGATCGAGGTGGAGATGGAAGAGCTGCTCGAAATGGAGGTGGGGGCAAGCTGGCCTACTGTCGCTGTGGACATTGATCGGGGGACCCATAGTTGTAGCACAGACGAAGACGCCTAGGACACTTCTGCAGGGTATGCCCAGGGTAGCTATAATAGGAACATTGCACCAATGACTGGCTCTGAGACTGCACTCCAGTATGCTGATAAGGATGAGCCTGATGAAATGGTTGACGCTGAGAATGCTACTGCCTCTGCGGGTTCTGCTGCTGCTGCCTTAGAGGGGGACGCTCGACATTCCGGGCCGGAGCTGTTGGTGTCCTGCTCTGCATCACGTGAGAGTCTTCAGGTTCCTTCTACACGCTCTCAATATCACGTGCTGTATCAAATATTGCATCGTACGTCGCAAGTGCTCTACCAGCCAAAGCAAACCTGATATACTTATCCAGGCCCTTCTGGGACTGATGCCTCCTGATAGTGGGGTATGTAACAAGATCAGGAGCGTATTAACTCAGGGAAGAAAATTCAGCCTTGTACTCATCAACTGTTCGTCCTCCTTGCTTGAGCTTAACAAATCTTCATAGGAGTTCATCCCGAGCTGACTGCAAAAAATATTTCCTATTGAAGCGCTCGGTAAACGTCTCCCACAGGATGGGTCTCTCCAGATGAGTCTTCTCAGCTGCCCACCATATCCGAGCGGTGCCGGTGAGTTGAATATCCATGAGGTCCACCCATTTGTTAGCCTTCTTATTTTGATTATGTTTAACAAACAATTTACTTCTAATGTTGTTTGTCTAGTGTTTGTGTTTTCGTATTTATTCTAGGTAAACAACGAGTTGGAGGATGGATGGAATTACGCTTCATCGAACATATCTAATGGAGGTTGTAGAAAACCCGGTTGTGATAGTGGAGATCTCCTCAAGGTGAGGAGCGGAGATGTAGGTCGTGGGGACCGAAGTCCGTAATCATATCGTTTGTTTGTGATTGCATTGGCGCACTTATTATTATGTTCATATCTTATATCATCTTTGTATATTGCTTGTTGATTATATTACCCACTATCTAGTTTAGATTGTTTACCCTTATATTAATAATATATCCTTGCATATATCTCATAGTATATCTCATTGCTAGGATATTGCTCTTTGATTATTTTGATTATTCTTGCTTATAACATATTGTATATCTCACTTGCAAGAATAATTTGTTATTAACTTTTATTAGCATAAAATCAGATTAGATTAGCATAAGACCCTAATCACCCCCCCTCTTGGGTCTAACAATTGGTATCAGAGCTTGGTGCTCTTTGATTTAAGGTCTAATCGCCTTGAGTTAAAGATTCAAGTTATTGTTTTTGTGCTAATCTAGTTATGATTGTATTTGTCTTGCTTGCATATATTCACATATATATCATGAATATAAATGTATTTCGTTTGGGCTATGAATCAAATGTTGCTCCTAAATTCATTAATTTCCCCTATGCACAATGGGCTTCTAGATTTAAACTATTTGTGCAATCTAGAAATATCGACTTATGGGAAGTTATTGATTGTGCTTATATTGTGCCCACATTGGAGAAATCCAAGTGGAGCGATCATGATAATAAAATGTTTACAATGAACAAGATTTTGTTAGAATTTTTGCTTAATGCTTTTGACTCATCATTTTCTAACAAATTTGTTCATTTTGATAGTGCTTACAAACTTTAAAAATTTATTGAAGTACATCAAGAAGACTTGGAGGCAATCCGACAGGCTTTGGAGGATTCTTCTTCAAGTTCATGTGGAGCATCATGTACACGGTCACAAGAGGATAACTCTTGTGTAGTAAGCAATTCCGATTCCGATAATGATTTATCTATTGATGAACTCGCTTGTGCATATGAAAGATTATCTCATGCCTATACTAAATTACAAAATATTTTTATTGATCTTAAAAGCAAGCATATTAGTTTAAAATCATGAGTCGCTAGCTTTCAAACTTGATATTGTTGTTAAAGAGAATGTTATCTTGAAAGAAAACAATGAGTTATTAAGTTTGGAAAATAATAACACGTCTTCATCTATTGCTAGCTTAACTCATGCTAATAATGATGCCATGATAGAAGTAGAAACTATTAGAAATGAGTTTAGTTCTTTTAGAAATGATCATGTTTCATCTACTTCTATTTCCAATGCTTGTATGCATAATGATAAATTGAATCTTGTGAAAAACCGCACATCATGCTTAGATTCAACTTTTAACACATGCATTGATAATAATAAGAAACTTATGGACAAGTGTGCTAAATCTAGTGCTATAACTTTAAAGTCACCTACACACTATGCACACTTGTATAGAAAAGTTTACAAGTGCTCCATTTGTGGTCGTAAATGCTATTTAGCTAAATTTTGCTATGATGCACACAAACATAAAAATGTCAATGCTCCTTGTGCATCTCATCAAGTCTCTTCATCACATGTACACACACATACACTCATTGTTCATCATAAGCATGCTAATGTGTATCATTATGATTTTTGTGGTAGAGTTGGTCACTTAGCTATGTTTTGTTTTGATTTGTAAAAAGTTTCTAAATCGCAAAATATTTCAAGTAGACCAACATTATTTCAAAATGTTTCTCATTTGCAAAACAATTTTAAATGACCATCTTTATTTGCAAATGTTCCTCGTGCACATCCACATGGTTAACATAACCAAATGCATCCTCTTCATTGTACTTATTGCAATCGAATGGGTCATTTGCATAATTATTTCTATGACCGGACCCGTGTACTAAATGTGCCTAAATGGGTTCATAACTCTAGGGCTTTGAGTTTGATTAATAAGGGTCATGTCCCTAAACCTTTTGGTACCAAAAATACTTGGGTACCAAAACAAATTTGATTTTAAACCAAGAATTTTAGTGTTTCTATTTTTCTTTTTTTTCTTGGTTTTGAAAAATTACACTTTAGACTTTTGAACATGAAAACAATTTTTTTATCAAATTCTTTTGTTTTCATGATTATTAGTTTTTATTTTGATGAGAGGTTTGTATTTATATAACCCCCCGGGTTTATTGGGTGTTTATTCCCAAATCATGTTTATCGGGTACTAAAAGTCCTTATATGGGTTATTACAAGCTTAAGAGCTTGATAAATTGTTGCCTCTATTGTATTTTGTCAAAAATCTTGTTTTGATTTGTTTCTTTGAACTCATTATACTTCACTTATATGATGATATTTATATATTTGTGCTCATAGATCATCTATTCGTGCCTTACAATATATTATACGAGTGGTTTGATCAAGTTATACAAAAAAAATAAATTTTTTTGATCAAACATCGTTTTTGGATTTAAATCTTGATTTATGATTTTATTTGAGTGATTTGTTTTCACTTGAAAACTTTTTTCATGGTTCTCATGTTTTCCTCATTCCCTTGCTTTCATAAATCTATTTTTATACACTATGTTCTTAAAATTGTGTAATGAGACATTTCTTTCATATTAACATATTTATATGTGTTCTCATTATCTTTTTGTATGTGAGTTATGTTTAGCATGCTTTTAATCTATGCTTTCTCACATATGTATACCTTAGCATTCATTTCATATATTCTATATGGTATTTTGATAGGG
This sequence comes from Asparagus kiusianus, assembly GCA_022839385.1. Lineage (NCBI taxonomy): Eukaryota > Viridiplantae > Streptophyta > Magnoliopsida > Asparagales > Asparagaceae > Asparagus > Asparagus kiusianus. The sequence goes on from BQKN01064258.1 coordinate 98,222, forward strand.
GGAGCAATCCCCATATATATATATATTTATACTCACCCATGCTAATTGATAGGGGGAGCTTTCGCTCTCTTCATCCTTTTGTCCCCTTTTTGATGTTGCCAAAGGGGGAGAAATATTATGAGTATATTCTTTCTTGTTTATATGCATGATATATTATACTTTGTATATTCATTTTCGTTCATGCATATATTATTTTTGTAAATTGTTTGTCATCATAAAAAAAGGGGAGATTGTTGGCCTTCTTGTTTTGATGATGTTTAACAAATAATTTACTTCTAATGTTGTTTGTCTAGTATTTGTATTTTCGTATTTATTCTAGGCAAACAACGAGTTGGAGGATGGATGGAATTGCGCTTCATCGAACATATCTAATTGAGGTTGGTAGAATAGTGGTTGAAGTCTATACAATTCAAGTTAAAGATCCAATCACAAGCTTCATCCGTAAGTGTACCAAGTTGAGTTCATTGAAGACCTTCATCAAGCATGGGTAATTTAGTTTAGGAGTTTATATTATGTGTGTTAATACCTTAAGCTCAATATAATATACACACACACATTTACTGGTTTCCATGTATATATATAGTTATATATATACATATATGTTTTGGTTTGATAGTTTTCAAGTTTTACTATGAAACAATTAAATATAATTAGAAAACATATTCTAGTTTCATACTTATATGCATATATATGATTTCATCAATATCAAATTTATTTAGTTCAATGAAATCATGTTTTAGTGCATTATATGTGTATTTTGATAAAACACTATATTCATTGTTTATAGACTTCATAACAATAGCTTACATCTTTCTTTAAGTCTATAAAATCATTTTGTAATGTTTCAAAACATGGTTAAGCTAAAATATCAAAACTCATATGTTTACATTTTCATGTTTTGGACTATTTTGTAAAATGATTATATTTTACATTTGGGAAGTCTTTTTTGCAAATTTGTAGCATGTTTATTATCATGTCTACAACCATTCTCCAAAGTTTTACATTTTTTTGAATTTATTTGATATTTTTAAACAGTATTTTAAAATCAGCAAACTGTTTTTAAACCTGTCAATTTTATATATCAGTTCACGGTCGACCGCCACGATCGAACGCGTCTTTGTTTTTAGCCTGCGGAGCCAACAGAAACTTTGGCGGTCGACCGCCACGGTCGACTGTCGGCTCAAATTTTCCCACGGTCGACCGCCACGGTCGACCGCCAAAGTATCTGGAAGTTTTCTGAGTTTCAAGGCTGGCTCGCGGTCGACCGTGAGATTTTCACGGTCGACCGCCGTATAATCCGACGGCTATTTTGTACAGAATCAGATTTTGGATTCTGTAGGCTTTTTGGTTATTTTGTTTTGGGTTTTTGCAGAAGTTTTGAGTGGGTATAAATACCCCATTGCCTTCAGCTCTTCTATAACAAGAGAGTGTTTTTAAAACAAGTTTAAAGAGTTTTAAACAAGGGTTTAAGTTTGGTTTAAGAAGCTTTTAAGCATTTGGAAGTTTGAGTTTATAAAATCAATTTCACAAGAGCTTGAGAAGATCATCTATTGGTATTTGGGCATCCAACTATTCTCCCTCCACCTCTTGATCTATTGAGAAGTTTTCTAAACTCTATTTCTAGCTTTACATCTATTTATTTGATTATTATTTTATTAAAGCTAGTTTTATATTGAGTTTAGTTGATTTGATTTCACTCATTGTTTACGCACACCCACTTGAGCTTATTGTATCTTCATACATAGTATATTTAGGTTGGTGAGAGTTGTAACAATTGAGTGTGAGCTTTTATTGTGTTCTCATCCATATTAGAGAACAATCATTCTTTGTATTGTGCTTAATCGTAAGATCACTTTGTAATACACTTGTATACCGAGAGAAGTGTGTGGCGAGAGTCGGGAATCGTCCTAAGAGGAGTGGCATCGGTTGACGAACCTAGGGAGAGGTTGTATCCGAGCACTTGAGGGAGACACGTCTAGTTCAACACTTGAGAGGGTGTAGCGTGGGATTACAAGAGTGTGTTGGTTATAGAGTTTTCGGTAAACTAGAAAACCGTATTATGTGGTGTAAACGTTATTCGGGTGAACGTAGAAAACTAGGTTGTGATAGTGGAGATCTCCTCAAGGTGAGGAGCGGAGACGTAGGTCGTGGGGACCGAAGTTCGTAATCATATCGTTTGTTTGTGATTGCATTGGCGCACTTATTATTATGTTCATATCTTATATCGTCTTTGTATATTGCTTGTTGATTATATTGCCCACTATCTAGTTTAGATTGTTTACCCTTGTGTTAATAATATATCCTTGCATATATCTCATAGTATATCTCATTACTAGGATATTGCTCTTTGATCATTTTGATTATTCTTTCTTATAACATATTGTATATCTCTCTTGCAAGAATAATTTGTTATTAATTTTCATTGGCATAAAATCGCATTAGATTAGCATAAGACCCTAATCACCCCCCTCTAGGGTCTAACACCATTCAACAGGGGCAATACGGGTCACCGTAAGAATAGTCTCAGTGACCTTCAAGAACTCCTCCGCTTCTAAGGGTCCTTCAGCACCAGAGAAAGAAGGGGGGCGCATATACCGGAACTCCCTAACGCTAGACTCTGGACGAGGGGGAAGTTGGTGCTGAGGCTCCTGATGTAGCTGTCCAGCCAAGAACTGCTGATTCGCCACCAATCCATGAATCATCTCCAAAAGCTGGTGCGGTTTCACTTCAGGCGGCTGGGTACTATTACTGGGCTGGCTACTATTACTACGCGTAATTGCCATGGTTCTAAAGAAAATGAGGATCAAGAGGATAACCAAGGTTAAAATCAAAACAAAATATTGGGAAAATAGGAACTAAAATATAATTATCAAAATAATAGTATAAGAACTTAATTGTAGTCTTATGGATGAAATATGATACGTATCTAAATTATCTACTATATTCTTACTAGTGTGGACACGGGACCGTGACCTGCATGGGCCATCAAAAAAACCTATTACGCCCCGCTTCCTGAAATAATCGTGAATCGGAACGTGAACAAGCCCACGACGTATTAGATTGAGAAGAAATATACACTATCATTTTTTTTCTCAATCCAATACGCTAAGTGCCTGGAAATAAAAACAATACGAAGTCACAGGTCCCCGATCACAATAGAAAGAATATAAAGACAACTCATAATAAGGAAGAATCATCCCCGACATAAAAATACTGGTCCAACATGCCCTTATTACAAACTGTCCAACTAGAAAATAAGAAATACATAGTCCATAAAGAAAGTAATGTTAAACTACTAAATCCATCATCAACTAAAGAAAAGTACGGTAAAAGAGTTTTAATGTACAACTACTACTACGGAAGAAAACCACTACGCTTCAGCTGGTTCTTCTATTCCTTCTGTAAGGCACCCCTGCTAGGAATCATCTGGCTCCTGTACGTTTCCGAACTGAGGCTGTCCGTCTCCTAAATCTAACGTACACCCAGAAAATAGGAGTACGTTAGTGTGTATAACACACGGCAAGATCCCCCAAAGCAGGAACAAATATAATAACAGTATTGATAATATATGCATGGTTAATGCGATAACAGAAATAGAAATAGAACATGTGATGATAGTAATAACGATAGGGGCATGCAACTAGAATACTAATAATCGGAAGAATCCAAAAATCAACCAAGTAACAAGATCATGCAGGTAGCGATCAGAAACCATCCAAGCAACAAGGTCATACAATAGATGGGATTAATACTTAAAATCTATAATTCGAGACGTAGTACGTCGAGCGAAATAATCCAAACAAGGAAACCCTCACGTATATACCATATGTCTCAAATTGTAGATAATTATATATTAATCCCGATCTATGTATGAAAAGGATATAACTGGCCTACATCTCACAAGAACCCATAAATCATTCATGTAACAAAGTAATGTAACTAGTCATCCTATAACAGGTTACTGATCCATCTCTCACATAGAGTCAACGCTCATATCATCGGATAACTGACTGATCGCAACTCACAAATATCTCAAATCCTCAGACCCACCCCGGTTACTACACAAACTTTACCGGCACAAGCCCGGAATACAACTACAATCACAAATATCTCAACTTCTTAGACCCACCACGGTGACTACACAAACTTTACCGGTGCGAGCCCGGAATACAACTACAATCACAAATATCTCAACTCCTCAGACCCACCCCGGTGACTACACAAACTTCACCGGCGTGAGCCTGGAATACCACAACAATCACAAATATCTTAGCTCCTTAGACCCACCTCGGTGACTACACAAACTTCACCAGCGCAAGCCAGGAAAGATCTCGATAATCCTAACCGCTCACAAGGACTAAGACATCTCACCCCAATTCTCGTAATTCCAGGTCAACTACACAGAGGTTCTAGATTCTAACTGTGTCATACAGGTCACTATAGTCATGTACTTCTCATGATTCTCAATATGGAATAATAAATACAATTACGCTAAGTGTCAATTGTCATGAAGTGTGAATAGGGGTCGTGATCACATGCAAGAACATACGAGAGCAAAGTTACTATTAACAATGCAAGATGAAACTACCATTAACAGATGTTTTACACACGAAAATCAAAATCTCAGTTATTAATTCCAACAATAGTTTTCTTTAAAATTATCTCTCATTATAAAAATTCTAAAATAATCTTCTTAAAATATATTTTATTATTATTTATGAACAGTAATACTTTTTATTTATAAATGATTTCTATGATATTTTATAAAATAATCTAAAATACTCTTTTTCTCAAAATAAAATTCTTTAATCATAAGAATTATTCAAAAATACACCTTATCCAAAATAGATTATTTACTTAAAATAATTTCTTTTAAAATATTTTCCTCATTATAATTAATTCTAAAATACTCTATAAATATATTCTTCCTTTAAAACAACACAAAATTAACCATAAACTATTTTTTTGACATACTTATTCATAGTTTATCATCCTTTCACAGAATATATTCACCACAATATTATCAACAACCACATAATTAATATCATATCAGCACAAACTAATCTACGCATATACGTAATAAATTCATAAGAGAAAAAAATTAAATTAACGAGACAACGAGCAAGAGGGATCTTGCCTACGAGACCAAGGGGTCCAATGACGACGGGTTCGATAGTGAGGGTAGCGTGGTTCGTCGGTTGGGGTTGCCGGAGGTGGTCGTCTGCGCAAGAGGCAAGGCGGCGATGGCTGCGGCCGACGACGGGTCTGTGATGGGGATGACGGTGGGCTGAGCGAGGCTAAGGGATGTTAGTCGTGGCGTGAGGCGAAGGAGGAAGAGCAGAGGGGCTGCAGCGGGAGGGAGGGTGGACGAGGGAGATCTGGATGGCGACGACGAAGTGGAGATGAGGGTGGTGCAGGAGGTCGGTTCAGGCGGTGGATGTTGGCAGAGTGCTGGCGGTGGTCATGCAGCGGAGCGGCTGCAGGAGGTGGAGAGGGGCGCTGGGGCTTGATCGGCGGAGGAGGTGAAGACGGTGCGCTCAGGTAGACGGCGGGCACGACGAAGGCGGACGGCGGTGCTACTGCGGCTGGCGGAGTTCAGGGGGGAGCGGCCGTAATTGGGGATCAACGGAGGGCGTCGAAGGGAGGAGACTTGGGTGGAGGAGGGCTGCGGTGAGGTTGTTTGTAAACGAAAAAGAGAGAGAAGAGAGAGAAAATGTAAAAGAAGTGGCGGCTGAAACATGAACAGGAGAAGAGGGATATATATATATATATATATATAAAACTAGAGAGAGAGAGAGAGAGAGAGAGAGAGTGAGTGAGGAAATTAGGGTTTGGTATTTAAACAAAAATAATTAAAATAAATAATTATTGGTACTTAAAATTTAAACTAATTACAGAATAATTATCTACAAATAAAAACGTACATGTTGTGCTTATATAACATTTGACACGAAATAGTCAAAATATACCCATATTGTATAATTAAACAAAAATAATTAATAATAAAATATTTTTACTTAAATTTAAAATCAAATAATTATGGGACAATTACGTACATAGTAAAACGTACTAGTTATACTAAGGGGCTGTTTGTTTCACCAAGGGCTAGGAATAGGATTAGGAATCCTATTTAATTTATGGATTCTAACCTAATCCATAAAAAAATTATGGACAAGTTTTAGTTTTATGGAATCCTATTTTTTGGCTTCCAATGTTTGTTTCACCCAAAGGATTAGTAATCTAACTTTTATAGAATTGGTCCAATTCCTAATACCATGTTTGGTTCAAGAAGAATATTTTTCTGGGTCATTACTATAGCAACGGTTAGCCCAATTTACATTTAAAAATCACTGTAGCAACGGATTGAAGCCACCAAATTTAGATTTCAAGCAAAACACTGTAGCAACGGCTATTTCCAGTTCTAAAAATTCAGATTTCAATATTCTTAGGATAATCACTATAGCAACGGCTAGTTCAGGGGCATGGTGGCTATAAATTCACCTTGAGGCCTCAAAAATAATCCATCATTCTCATTTTTTAGCAATAATAAAATTCCTATTGTCTTCAATTTGCTGCCCCGACATCAAGGATGATATTAGAAGAGTGCTGGCAGAATTATGAAGTTTATTTCAACTGCAATCTCCGAACACCGATGAAAGTGTGCAAGAATAGTAAAAATAAGGGTAGGTGTTATTGGGGGTGTGCAAAATTCCTAAATAAAGAATGTAATTTTTTCGAATGGGCTGAAGAAAGAGGAGAGTCATCAAGCACCCAAGGAAGCCAATATGTCAAAGAAAATAGGTACGGAGATAAATATATTTTGCAATCAAAGAAGCTGAAGAAAGAATTGAGACTTGTCGAAAATCAACTACTAGCTTGGAAAATTTCTGCAATTTTCTTAGCAATTTTTTGTCTTATTTTAATTATTACAAACTTCATGTCATGTACCTGTAATTGCAAAAACTAT
>BQKN01064258.1:116867-159369 GCA_022839385.1 Asparagus kiusianus
TTCAGAAGTTTCAGAAAAAGTCCCTTGAAATGAACAACCACCCCCCCTATTTATAGCCTCTCTTCACTGTGCGTTTGTGCACAAGAGAGAGGGGGGGGAGTCGGGCCACCTCAGGGTGGCTCGGCTCATGCCGAGCCACCCTGGGGTGGCTCGGCCTTGGCCGAGCCACCCTGGGTTGGCTCGGTTTAGGCCGAGTCCCCGGGTGTGTTCCGTTTTGTCGTTTTCCGGTGTTTTCCGTCTTTCGGTTCTTCGTTTGATTTGTCCGGACTTTGATTTGATAGCCCAGGTCTTTATTTGGCAGTATTCCCGCCTCGGTGTTTGAGTTCAAGTCCGTTTTGCTGTTGGACGACTCGTTAACTTTCCGAACCGTTGGTTTGGTTCCACACGCGAACGTATTCCGTTGCTTGCGTGCCTCATCGCCTCGTCGCTTGAACGTCCGTTGATTTGTCGAATCATCGTGCCGAGCCATGTTAAGGGACCTATAGGCAATTTTATACGCCTACAGATACCCCCTCCAAAGTGTTCCAGCCTCGTTCTTTTATAGAAGAGTCTGGAATACTTTGGATATGATTGCCCCTACCCTTTGTCGGTGTAACGGGACCTAGAACGACTTTTGTTCTGTATTCCTTCACTCCTTCAGGCTATTCGGTGCTTCATCGAATGCTTGTAAGGATTCCAGTGCTGCATTTATTGTCTAACCGTCGTCGGAATTTGAACTTGAAGTCGATTCCTGATTTTCCAATCTTTAGCTCGTGTTTGTTGGTTCGACATATAACTAACCCTCGATTGTTGGCGTTGAGTCTTTATTTGCGACGCGTTGTCCGGCGTCGTGTTATTGAGTTATCCTTAAGAATATTTTTAGAAAAAAACATTCTCCAGGAACTTCTCAATAAAAATAGGGAATAGTTTATACTCGTATACCTTATTGGAGTATTTCCGTGTTCAAAATGAGCTGAACCGGCTTGAATATGAGCCAAAAAAGGCAGTAATTTGGCTCAAAAAATTTCTTCCGTTCCTTCCGAATGTGTAGGAGAGACAGGAATAAACCAAGGATGGGACCCTCAGTTGATTTGAAGTCGTTTAGACGCTTAATTCAGTCTCTTTTGAACTGATTTGGACTGGTCCGGTTCGGTTCAACTTGGTCCAGTCCGGTTCAATTTGGCCCACCCTATAAAAGGGGTCTCTTTTTTTTTCTTTTTCTCTTTTCTTTTCCTCCTAGGGCCGGCTGAACCCCCCCCCTTGTTTTTTTTTATTTTTTCTTTTCCCTCGAGCACTCTTTCTCCCTCAAACCTCGATAGTTGTCTTAGATCTAGTCTTCCTTTGGATCTTTGACTGAGAAATCCCTCGAAGAACTGATTTTTAAAATCCCTCTCAGGCCCCTCGAGCACGTGGTGAAAGTTTCCTAAAAGGCTTTATCTTTATTGGATCTCGAACCTTTCTTCAGGTAAATCCTCCATAATTATGATCTTTTTCATGCTCAGTTCAATTTATGCATTTGTGGGATCGCATGTGAGGGTCGAGGGTGTGATTTGATGCCTCGAGTTAATCTTTCAAGGGGGAGATCTGATAAAAAAGTGATCTTTTTTTTTAGATCTGACCTCTTTTAACTTATTTTGCAGCTTGTCATGTCGCGTGCTTCGAGAGGTCGTTCCCCTGCTATGTCGGCTGATGGCGCGCCTCCCTCCTATGCTGGTGAACTATTTTTGGTAGTATTTGGAAATTTACAAATTAGTCCCTATTTTCTTATAAATTTACAAACTGGTCCTTTTTTACCCCACGTTGTTCTCCTTGGCGAGGCAATCGGGAAGAGCCTTGATTCTCGTTGGTGAGGATCGACGCTTCAAAGATATGTTTTGCCTGGTCAAAACTATATCTCAGAATTAAAGGGGGCGATTTGACGCTACATTGCGCTTTATAAGGCAGGGATATGTTGTCGACATACCCTGTGTTGTAATTGCACAATGTGGCCAAATCGTCTCACCCTTTATAAGGCAATGACTCTATCTTAACTATTTGTAAGATGAGTTCAATTTCCTTTTATAATCGAGACTAACCAGTGTTTAACTATCTATTTTGCAGTGGGGTACCCTTCTGGATCATTCTCGTCCCACACAGTCTGTGGGCGTCGTGGCGAGTATTACTCGACCTCCGACGATCCTTCTCCTATTCCAGCTACTCCTCAGTTTGCTTCGGGCACATCGACTGAGGTTGCCCAGGTGGTGAGGGAAGGTAGTCATCGAGCTATTCGTCAGCTGATCACAGATGCGCCTTTTGTGAAGGATGTCAGCTCTACTTAGCCTCTTCAGAAGAGCGACTTCCTGTTTGGTGATTCTGTCGATGACCCAGAAGCCGTATTCATTGACGCTGAGCAGTGGCTCCACAAGACCGGCAGTGGCTTCCTATACTTACCGGAGATTCCTCGGCATCGCTCATTGACTGAGCTCAGGCGTCAGGCTGTGACACGGGAGATGTCGTGGCGCTTGACGGAGGATCATGAGAGCGTCCATTGCGTCTACGTCACACATCAGGCAGCTCCTGGCTCGAGCAGGAGTCATATCACCGGATTGCATCCCGGAGTGTTGGGACTAGATGCACCACCACGTAACGAATTTCTCGCCACTGCCTCGACCTTGAGGAATCGCCTCGCTATCCTAGGACGGGAGATGCCTGCGACTCGTCACAGGATTTATGGTTGGGTCCACTCTTTGGACAAGTCTTGGTGGAGTCACATGACGACATATGTCTTGAGCCGATGGAGCGAGGAGTTGCATGCTTGCGGTTTGTATGCAGCTGTTCGTGCCACCATGTATGGCTTGCCTGTCAGTTTGAGGCATTTCTGTGCTTTGTTCGAGCTATATAATCCAGACTCGAACACTTTTCTGACCCGGCAGGGGGAGTTGGGCTTGGCTCTTCACGAGATGCACAGGATTTCCGGCTTGCCCATGGGACAGATGCTATACCAGGAGTACTTTCCCTCTAATCATGAATTGGACCAGTTGAAGGATCGCATGCCTGATCGCTATGAGACTCTATGGGATCTCACTTGTCATTATCACATTGCTTTAGCATAGTCTGAGCCTTTAGCAAAAAGGACCAAGGCCTCCGTGAGTCTGAAGCAGTTTGCTAACTATTTGTTCAAGAACCTGGAAAACCGTTCTGGCGAGGATATTTGTGAGTTGGCCCCACTTACTCCTTCAGAGGTGAACAGTCTGTTGAAGAAGATTGATGCTCGTTCTTATACCACTAGCAGTCCTGAGGGTGGCTTCCCTGCGAAGACCAAGTTCAGATCTTTTTTATGGCATGCGACCACACCGATCCGACCGATGACTCTTCTTGCCAGCTTTCTTGCTATCTGGTTGAAGAAGTGCGTGGTTTCATATCAGTCTGGCGACGCCTTGCCCTTGGAGGTACTCTATCCAGCAGTTCAGCTTGCTTACAAGAAAGAGCTTTCACTTCTTCCGGTGATGGTAGCTGACATTCACCGAGGACTTCGATAGCTTTCTAATGCCTTCACACGGAAGGAGACCGATTTGCCAGGTCAGATTCCCACTCTTAAGGTGGAGCTTCCGTACGCTTATCCGATGGCCTGGTTCGTCCTCCACCGCTCGGATATGATGTCGGTGCCGAACGCCACAGATCACTCCGTTCCCCTGCTACAGTTGCTTGAGAATGGCAGGTGGGAGGGTCGAGGATTTTCTGATGTCAGACAGCAGCTGCAGGTCCACAAGTGTTGGGCATTCTCCACTTGTTTTCCGCAGTTCTCCGGTCGGTACGGCGAGTGCTTGATAGATGATGAGAGGCCGAGAGAGCATCGGACTCACTTAGACATTGGCTGCTTCAATTGGCTGGTGAACATCAGGCCTGGCTATCTGACTTTTCGGGTGAGGGATCAGTGCTTTATAGAGCCATATCTACCCTGCCGATTCGCTCGTCAGTTTGGCTATGATCAGCTCTACATCGGGAATCCTCGTCAGCAGTTTCGGACCCATAGTGGTTTGGTAGACGGTCTCCGTGCATGGTTGTGGACCGTGACTGGCTATACTGGTGCTAAGTTCAGTCTCCTGAGTATTGATCGGCAGTTAAACCTCACTTTCTTGAGCTGCAAGTGGTTACTAGCAGCTAATAAGACTGTCCCCGTGAAGCCGATTGCAGAGATAGAGGCTGAGGAGGCTTCTCAGCTTGATTCCCTTAGGATTCGGGAGAACGCTCGGGCACAAAGGACGCGGAACAAGACTCGCCGAATTGATGAAGAGGTCCAGAGGACATTCCATTCCACAGACGAGGCTTCAGGCGGGGATCCCGAAGATTATGATGACTTTTTCGAGTGAGGTTTGCAATTCATCTTTTGCTTCTATCTTCCGGAAGTATTGAAACTGACTATGGTTTGATGTTTCAGGGACCACAGTTGATCAGGATGAAGAGTTCCGTCCTCCTCCCCAGGCGAGACCTTCGATCCCCATTGCTAGGCGGAAGAGATTAGCCCGTAAGCCGCGTGCAGCTTCCCGAGCTTCTGATATGGACCTGGCTGGCGATGATCCTGCCAGTGACGGAGGTAATATCCATCCTGTGAACCATTCTCTTGGTTATTCGGAACATTGACTCATGCTCTTCTATCTCTATATAGGAGTGCATGGAGAGAATGAGATGAGTCCCGATCCCATTCCCGTATCTCCCGATGAGTCTGACCCACTACCTCATGTAGAGAGGCCTACAGGGGTTGCTAACATTGGAGAGGAGATCAATGTAGGACCCGATTCCGTGAATCCAGGTACATCTAACACTGACACTGTATTTCTTCAGATATTACACGAATGAATTTGTGTATTCCCTAACTGTCATCTACTTCTTGCTTATTCAGATAATTTGCAGGAGGCGAATCCTGGAAATGAAGAGGCTGATGCACCTGTGAGAGGTAGCTCATTTCCATTAGTTGTAGTCTCTTCATTCTTCTTTGGCACTTATATCTTTTTTATGTCAGATTTCTCCATCGATGACTTTGACGAGGGAAGCTTGTTTGCGGACACTCCTATGATGCGCTACATATATAGCTCTCCTCAGATCGATGACCAGTTACCTGGGGATATGTTTTCTGAGCCCGCCTTCGCTGAAAATCCTGAGGATGGTTCCTTTGAAGGTATGTGCTTCTTTCTGAGTTAATTATAGGACTAGCCAATCTTGACTAATGCAACCATAATGTAACGCCTCTACGAATTCTGTTTTGAATCTGGCAGGAGCTTTTGTTGAGAAAGACCCTGTTGAGCCGGCTGTGAGACCAACTACACCAGTTGATGCACCTACAGCCGTTACACCTCCACTACCCCCAGCGGCTCAAGGAGAAGAAGGTATAAGTTAACTCATTGAAGAGTGCTATTCCTTTTTCTTATTAAGATTTTTGACGGACTTCTCCCTTTTTTTGTATAGGGCGTTCTTCTCGTCTTCATGTCTTAGTGAGGGAGTTGTTATCTGACGACGATCCTGACAAGGTCGTCATCTGCATAGAAGTTCGCTCCTTCTTCTCCTTTGTGAATGCCATGATTGGCAAGATCTTTCACGGCAGACTTTCGCTTCTCCAGTTTAAACCTCTCCTTAATTCCAGGATCAATTTGATAAGGGAAGCAGGATACCCAGATTTGGCGAAGGCCATAGTTGACGATCTCGACTGCCTAGAGCATGAGCTTCGGATGTTTCGTGAGCTTCGAGATACCGGTGCCTCTTCCTTCATTGCTGCTGAGCTGGAGACCCGTTTACAGTCACTGCGCGAGACTCAGCTTCTTGCTAGTCTTGAGGTTCAGGCGCAGCGAGACCGAGTAGCTCGAGTTGAGACCGGCCTTGCTACCAGATTGTCTTCACTTGCCGAGCTCCGCTCTTCTATTACTTCTTGTGGGACCAAGATAGATCAGCTTATAAGAGAACTCCGCGAAGAAGAGGAGACTTTTGGCATTCTTCAGATGACAGAAGCACAGGACCAGTAGACCTGTACGGCTTTGTCCGATGAGTTGAAGTCTTTGAAGCAGAGGCTAGTCGAGATCGAGGAGGCTGCTGCGATGACTTCGACCGCCACCGAGGAGTCCCTTAGGGCTGAACTTAGGCAAGCTTATGATGAGAAGCTGTCTAAGGTCAGCTAGCAGATTTTTAGCCACAGTCTTGATGTCTGATTTTGTTTACTGAGTGATTTGACTTTTGACTCTTTTAGTGAATTCCCTTTTTATCTTTATTATGATTCGTCATTCCGTTTGAAATGATTGACCACAATACTCATAGGATTTTTGGCAAACCCTCAGCCCTCAACGGATTTGGTTAGCCTTTACCGACTACCGTTTGAGTCGGGCTAGCATGCGAATTGTTTAAACCCGCTCGCATGTAACGTTGCGCTCAGAGATTGAATTCTCTGAGACTTCATGCTATGATGTCGAATACATAGACTTCGCCATTATTACGGGAATAGGCTACCCGGCGACACGTGTGAGGTGTTGGCTTTAGGATTTTTGGCCAACCCCCAGCCTCTAACGGATTTGATTAGCCTTTACCGACTACCGTTTGAGTCGGGCTAGCATGCGGATTATCTAAATCCGTTCCGCACGTGACGTTAAGCTAAAAGAGTTAACCCTTTTAGTGCTACGATATTGAATACGTAGACTTCGTCTTTCTCCTGTGAAAAGACTAAACAGCAACGTGTATGAGACGTTGACTTAGGATTTTTGGCAAATCCTCAGCCTTCAACGGATTTGATGTGCTCTTACCGACTACCGTTTGAGTCGGGCTTACATGCGGATTTTTTTTTAATCCGTTCCGCATGTGACGTTGCGCTAAAGGACTGAACTCCCTTAGACTTCGTGCTACAACTTCGAATGTGTAGACTCTGCCATTGTCATGGGAATAGGCTACCCAGCAACGTGTATTAGACGTTGGCTTATCCCTATTTAGGCTTTGGGACAAAGGACCCCAGAGTCAGACTCTGGTATCTTTTTCTACGGATAAAGACCAAACCGGCGACGCGTGTTAGGCGTCGACGTATCCTTTCTTAGGATTCAGGATAAAATTCCCCATGCGTGTGAGGCATGGATTTCGGTGTTATTAATAATAACCTGCCACAATGTTGAATATGCGAACGGGTGTTCTTTTTAACTGTTAAGAACTAACCGGCCGCGCGTGTTAGGTGCGGACTTATCCTTACTTAGGTTTCAGGATAAAATGCCCCAGAATCGAACTCTGGTGTCTTCTTCTACGGGGAAAGACTAAACCGGCAGTGCGTGTTAGGCGCAGACTTATCCCTGCTTAGGTTTCGGGATAAAATACCTAGGATGAATCCTAAATTGATAAATTTTGGAAAAAGAGTTGGTGTGGGAAGGAAGAATTTTATATTCTATTCTCTGAACAAGGAAGGAAGAATTTTATATTCTATTCCTTGTTTCTGGAAAGGAAGAATTTTATATTCTATTTCCAGTGCAAGAAGGAAACTAGAAGTGGGATTTCCACTCCGAGAATCCGGAAGATCTAGATAAACTTACCTTTTATAGGATTGGTTATCTGATCGAAAGATGAGTTCTTCGTTTATCGAAGTGAAATTTCTACTTCGGTTATAACCATGAGAAGATTTAACCAAAGAGAAAGGAAAGGGAGTTCCTTCGTTTATCGAAAGGGGACTCCGAATTGAGAGTGGAACTTTTTGGTGGACTCACTGTCAATTGAAATTGATCAGTGAGGGATTTTGGTGATGAAAATGAACTTGGGTTATTCTTCGGAATATTAAGTGAAATATTCTTCAAGGAACTTCCCGATAAATGAGTTGTCCTGAACGTACTAGGGATAGTACTTTTTCAAAAACTTCCCATTTATTGGCATTAATTGCCTATCACCCTCTAGAGAAATTAAGCGATAAGCGCCGTTCGAATAGACTGTGTCTATTACGAACGGTCCTTCCGACTTAGGTTCGAATTTACCTTTCTTCTTGGAGGTGAGGATTATTGGTCGGCGAGCAGCGAGGACTAGATCTCCTTCCTTGAAGCTTCTTTGGCGGACTCTTTTGTCAAAAGCCCTGGATATCCTAGCCTGGTAGAACTCGATGTTTTGTTGAGCTTCCAAGCGCTTTTCGTCCAGCCTTTCGAGTTCCTCGAGACGCTTTTGATGCTGCTCTTCGGTCGTCATCTCCGTTGCGAGAGCGATCCGAAGGGAAGGAATTTGAATCTCCAACGGTAGCACAGCTTCACATCCGTACACCAAAGAATACGGAGTAGCTCTTGTAGGAGTGCGTATTGTGGTGCGATAAGCCCAGAGCGCTTCGCCGAGTTTATCGTCCCAATCTCGCTTATTGGTCTTCACAAGCTTTGACAGGATCTTGATGATCGTCTTGTTGAAAGCCTCAGCTAATCCGTTCGCAGCTGGGTAATAAGCTGTCGACGAAACATCTTGAATCTTGAACTTGTCGCAAAACCTGATGAAGGCATTGCTTATGAATTGCGGACCGTTGTCATGAATGATCCGCCTCGGCACGCCGTGTCGGTATATGACGTAATGCTTGATGAATTTGATGACGTTGTTCGTCTTCACTTCTTTAAGCGGAATGGCTTCAGCCCACTTTGAAAAGTAGTCGGTGATAGCGAGAATAAATCGATCACCTTTGACTGAAGGAGGAAAGATAGGACCGACAATATCCATACCCCATGTCTCGAATGGCCAAGACGTGGTTGATGTGTGTAATCGCTCCGGAGGTTGGTGCATATAATTTGCATGCACTTGACAAGCATGACATTCTCGGGCGTACTCGATTGCGTCACGAACCATTGTTGGCCAGAAATATCCCATTCTTCTGATTCGATCATACAGCTTGGGACCAGGCTGATGCGCACCGCATTCTCCTTCATGTGCTTCCTTAAGAACTTCTTTTGCTTCTTCGTTCGAAAGGCATCGGAGAAGCAAATCATCATACCCCCGGTGATATAGCGTACGGGTTTCGGTATTGTAAAAGAATCGCGGAGCTCTTCGGCGAATAGATTCTTTTTCTTTTGCGTCCTCTGGTAAAATACCGTATTGGACGTAATCGATAATGGGAAAACGCCAATCTCGGGACTCAGACCCGATCTGGGTTGAGTTCACCTCTTTGGCGTTCTCGTTTTTATCATCCTCCTCTTCAACCTCCATATCGTATATGGGTATGCAGAGTTGGTGTGATCTCACCGTGACTAGCAGTTCAGTTTCAGGCGGTTGCGCGAGTGATACTGCTAGTGCTGCCAGTGCATCCGCATAAGCATTCTGGAGACGTGGGATATATTCGATGTAGAATTCTTCAAAAGAATCTGCCATTCTGACGGCCTCCTGGTGGTACGGAATCAGATCTGGGTTCCTGACTTCATACTCTCCACGAACTTGGTTAACGATCAATTGAGAATCTCCAAAGGCTTTGAGATACTCGACCCCCAGCTCTTTGGCGAAACTGAGTCCAATGATGAGCGTGTTGTACTCGGCTACGTTATTGGAACATGGATTCGTCAGCGAATAAGCTCGGGGCATCACGTGCTTCCCTGGGGAAACTAAGACCACTCCAACTCCGGAGGTGACTTTAGGACATCCAGGGGTTACTGCCTTATTAACTGCTCTCGAAGCACCATCAAAGTATAACTGCCATACTTGTTGGTGTGACGTGATATTAACCTCGTGGGTTTCATCTGGTAAATCATCATATACCTCAACTGTGTCTGTTGTCGGACTTGCCGCCAAAAGATCACAAATCGCTTGTCCTTTGACTGACTTCTGCTGTTTGAAGTGCAAATCATACTGGGACAAGAGGAGGGCCCACTTTGCCAACCGCCAGTTCATCGAACCTGGTTGAGTCATGAATACCCGTACCGGATTAACGTTAGCGATGACGTAAATCGTCTGGCCAACTAAGTAATGTCGCATCTTCTGTACCGCAAACACTAATGCGAGACATTCTTTCTCGATCATTGGGTATCGAGACTCGGCGCCTATCAAGGTCCGACTTAGATAATAGACTGCCTGTTCGTGACCATTATCATCGTCTTGTGCTAATAAAGCACTTATCGAATGGTTCATCGTCTTGATGTAAATCAAGAACGGTTTACCTGATTTTGGTGCGACCAGAACAGGGGGATTCATCAGATATGTCTTGATATCTTCGAATGCCTTCTGGCAAGCATCGTCCCAAATAAACGATACGCCCTTCTTGTTTAGCTTAGAAAATGGTTGGCATTTCCCGGAAAGATTCGAGATGAACCGCCTGATGTAAGCTAAACGCCCTTGCAATCCTCTGAGTTCTCTTAGATTCCTCGGGGGTTGCAATTCATTTATCGCTTTTACCTTGTCTGGGTCAATGTGTATACCCTTAGTGGTGACGACGAATCCCAGGAATTTTTCGCTGGACATTCCGAGGAAGGATTTTGTGGGATTCATCTTCAATTGATGACTCCGCATAAGATCAAACATCGTTCTCAAGTCCTTTATGTGATCTTCTTTGTTGCGGCTCTTTACCACTAAATCATCAACGTAGCATTCCACCGTTTTCCTGAGATGTTTCTGGAAAATCTTAGTCATCGCTCGTTGGTATGTAGCACCTGCATTCTTCAGACCGAACGACATCACCGTGTAGCAGAAGACACCGAGGGGCGTTCTGAATGCTGTGTGTTTCTCGTCGTCCGGGTGCATCTTGATTTGATTATACCCCGAAAAGCCGTCCATGAAGGACATTCTCTCGAATCTGCATGTATTGTCAATAATGACATCCGTGATCGGGAGAGGAAAATCATCTTTTGGACATGCTTCATTCAAATTCCTGAAGTCGATGCAAATCCTGATCTTGCCATTCTTCTTCATGACGGGAACGATGTTGGCTAGCCAGTCTGGATGTTGTTCCTCTCGAATGAATCCTGAGTCGATCAACTTCTTAACCTCAGCCTCGATGGCTTCCATGATCTGCGGACAAAACCGTCTTTACTGTTGCTTGACAGGTTTGGCATCCGGCTTGATGTCGAGGCGGTGCATTGCCACATTCGGGTCGAGTCCTGGCATGTCTTCATAATTCCAGGCGAAGACATCAATGTACTCTCTGATCAAGGTAATTAACTCTTCCTTTTCATCTGGGGGAAGACTGCCACTGATGAATATGGGCTTTGGATTGGCTTCGTCACCCATATTGATTTGGACTACTTCGTCTTCGGTGGGTGGCTCTCTCTGTTCGAACCTATCACCATATTGCATGTTTAGGTGATGAACCCATGGGTCCTCCCACGTTGGTATTTGATCGTCGTCTTCCATTGTAGATGGATCAGCTGTAGTCATGTTCGACATTAAGGTTTTGAACATTTCTCCCAAACTTGTGTCGGAATCCTCAGCTGAAGAGTCTGGCAAGTACCCATCCTTAGCTTTGTTAGCAATTTGATCGATGATTTGCCAACCACATTCGTCATCTGATGAGACATAGCCTAGGCCTCTCTTGTGACGGTAATAATTATCCGGTTTCTCTTTCGGGACATATGCCATTTTGACTGGGACACGGGAACCTCGATCGAAGTATAAACCTTCTCCGAGTGTAAAGTCGTATCCTTGTTTTTCCATGAGCGTACGCGCTTCCGGACTATACTTTGATAGGTGAAGACCAGATTTGTCATCGTCTTCATCTTCTCTTAGGAAATGATCCGGCAACGGAAGATTTTCTCCTTTACCGTAGATCACTTCTTTTTGTCCTCCTGTTTTGGCAGGAATAATCCGAGTTGTTCCGAAGGAATGCTGGGGGCGTTTCTTCGTTACATACGATGATCGGAGTGGCATACATAAATCAGGATTATTGTATAATCCTTCTATCACATCATCAAGAGACAAGGAGTACTCTAAACCAGGATTTATTTCAATATCGGCAAGTTGCCAGTTACAACCGTCGTCTGACGACTGTTCGTCATCGAGATTGATTATAAAGGGTACAATGTCATTTAAAACAAGACCACCATTGTAATCGAATCCGGCTTCGGAATCAGCTTCTTCTCCGCTGTCCGTGCCTTGGATCGATGGTTCCATGTCGGATTCGTTACCATAAAGGAGAGAATCTGTGAAGTAATTCTCATACCCTTTGAATGGTTGCTTATCCGCGACCACCGTCCTAACTCTTCCATCAGTGTCGACATATTTCAAACACTGATGTAGAGTGGAGGGAACTATAACATTACTATGGATCCAAGGCCGACCCAATAGTAAGTTATAGGATGTCTCAGCATCAATCACGTAGCACGTGACCTCCATCTTTAAATCGCCCATTTGGCACTTTATCCGGATTTTACCCAAAGGTCTTGACCCGCTGGTGTTGAATCCGTAGATGACTGTGCCTGTAGACGCCAACTTGCTGACTGGAATGCCAAGGCTGTGCATTAGTCGAAGTGGCATAATACTCACAGCGGAACCCGGATCCACTTGGATTCGGTTGACTTCACTGGAGCCAATGTACCCGACGAAATATAGGGGCCGATCATGATTTGAATTCTTCGTCTGCATGTCCTCTTTGGTGAAGGTGATGCAGGGAAGGTTCTTAGCTGCCACGTTACACTGTTGGGCTAACAATTCTAGCTCCTCCGGTGCCGGCTTGATCCTGGTAAGGAACGCCTCTGAATCGGCCAAGGCCTCTTGTAAGGCTTCTCTAGTTTCCTTGGACAACCGTAGTAGCTCGTACAGCGTTATCCGTGCTGGAATATTGGCCAGCTGAGCCATGATGTCGAAGGCACGCGGATTTTTTGAACTCTCCAGTTTGTCTTTTCCAATCGGACGACTGAAACGAGACTGCTTCGGATTCTGAACCTCCTCGGGCCTCTTTTCTTTCTGTTTGTCAACCGGTTGCCGTCGAGCATCTTCAACCGGTTTGGGAACTGCAATCATCCCCAGCTCTGTGAGAGTCTTGGCTGGTCCTCGTTTTGTCACCCCCTGTTCAGCAAATTGATCGCCCGGGGATGGATATTTGAAGTGGTATTCATTTCCACTCCGGGTTGCAAAGACCTCCTGCTCCTCGTCGGAAAGTGGGAAAGCGGGGATTCTTTCGTCATCTTCTCCTGGGATGGCAGAAACTCCGTAACAAGACTTGCCTTTCCCTTTGGACTTCTTCTTGGATGACGATCCGGCCCATTGTTCATCTTCAATCAGGTCGGGGTGCACCCAGAGAATTTCACCGTTTGGGGCTGTGTGAGGCACAAGTCCCTTTTGACATTGACCGTGCGGGTCGTCATTCACTGTCTTCATCCCGACTTTGGTAACGTGTTTTGGCTCGAACCAATCTGTAGGTACTGATCCAAAACTGATCGACACCGCGTTTGCTCCCACATTCTTGGCCGGTTTCGGAGTTATGACTCCTACATCGATCAACGCTTGGATCTTGTCCTTGAGATGATAGCAAGACTTCGTTGGGTGGTGGACCGCTCTGTGGTACGCGCAGTACTTTGGGTCCGTCACCTTAGTGGCTCCTTCATGATCCACGATCGCCGGCAACTGGATTTTGTTATTCTCCAACAAGTACTTGAAGATGCCGGGGACTTCATCATCCTTGAAGGAATAGACTTTGGGAAACCTCGGCTCCGAAGACTTTTGCTTTTGAGACCTTTGCTGCCAATGCGGCTGCGACTGTTGTGGCGCTCTTTGCTGCTGCTGCTGTTGCTGAGGTTGCAATTGAAATGTCTGGTTAGCATCAACAGCATTAACATGGGCTTTACCTTTCCCTTTCTGGTTGAAATTCTGCTTTGGAGGATTCGTTGCCGGTTGGCCTCTCTCCGCCTTCTTTCTCCTAAGGAAACGTTCCGCTTGTTCTCCTCGAACCTTCAAATCCTTCCAGGTCTTGGATGGTGCGGTGCCCATTGCTTCCAACACATCCAGTGATAGGTTGTTGTGGCAGGTCTGGAGGATGAATTCCTCAGTGATCGGGTCCCGGCAATTCATCGCCTTGTTCCGGAACCTTTTGACGAAGGTGTCGACCAACTCCCCGTCTTTTTGCTTCTCATCGAGCAACGATCCGATAGAGATCTCGGTATCATCGTCGAAGAAATTTGCAAGAAACTTGGTCTCCATGTCGTCCCAGCTGTTTATGCTTCCTGGCTTGAGGCGACGATACCAATCGAAGGCAGCTCCGCGAAGAGTGCCGACGAATGACCGCACCATCAGAGGCTCATTACCAGAGATGACTCCCAAGTGCGATTTGAAGTAAATCAAATGCTGAGTGGGGGAACCCATCCCATTAAACGGCGTGAAGTTAATTAGACTGAACTTCACCGGATATGGGATTGATTCCCACTCTCTTGGGTATGGACAAGGAATGCCCGTCTTTTTCGTCTCTTGAGCAGAGATCAATGTGTTGATCTTGCTCTCGAGATTTTTAATTTTTAGGCTTTCACCTGTATCTTCGCTAGCATTCTCGTTACCACCCCCTGGGTTGATGGGAGGGTTGTTAGCATTGTGACCCTCATTTGTGTCCTCATCTTCCAGGTTGTTCTGGTTGGGACGGCTTGGTTCGCCTTGTTGGTTCCTCAGTGCTTGAAGCTGTTGGTCATGCATTTCTCTCATATTCTGCATGGCCATCTGCATTTCAAACCTGAAGGTCTCCTGTTGTTTGGCCATGGCATCTTCAAGCATCTTGGCCACTTGCTCCGCGTTTATCATAAACGCTTCGCGGGGTTGTCCTTCACTGGACACTGTGTTATCAGACGCCACTGCTGAGCCAGCATCTGATTCTTCATCTCCCGAAGGTACTCTTGTTCGGATTCTACCATACGTAGCGCGAATGATAGCCCCGGATTGTAGACGAGTTACACGTTGGGATATCTCTGGAACCGCCTCGGGGTTATCCTGAGCCGATGTTCCTGTGCTGGTCATATTTGCGGTGACCCTTGAATGCTCACCATCTTTGACCATCTTCCTCCTTCGTTGGAAACGCCTATGCCTTGGTTTTGGCGTTCCATCGCTGAGTCTTTCAAACACAGAGACTCTCTCAGGGACTGCCTTGACACAGTTGCACTCAGAGAGTACCGCCCGAATGAGCTTCGAACAAGGACATGGCGTTTCGAGCCTTCGAGGGCTCCTCTTTCTGGTTTTGCTCGTACCCCCGGCACGATAGTACAGCTCGTCCGTTTGAAGGTCGGAGCAAGCTATCGTGTGTTGGCACGATCTCTCAGGTATAACGTTGTCGTCATCAGATGACAACGTTTCCTTCTGAGGAATAATTGTCTTCTTCGGACCATCCAGAGTCACACGCCTCGAAACACGCCTTTGTGGGCGTGAATCTTCAGCGGGCTCTTGCACTTCTATGCGCAAAGTTGTGCGCTTGGGTGCCACAATTTGCTCCAAGTGTTGAGGGTTGCGGCGACCCCCAGCATGCTGCATTGGTTGGGACTTCTTTATTGGCCCCAAGCGTTCTTGGATTGAAGCTTTACCTCGTTCCTTCGGAAGTGGGCCGAGGCGCTCCAAAACAGACTTTCTCTTCTGGGATGGTCCTGCAGGATCTCCCTGAGCAGTTGCAGAAATTACCGGCTGTTTAGATTGACTTGCCGGAGTTTGAATTTTTGGAGGTTGCGGTTGTCGCTCCTCGGTCTGAACCGTTGCTTCAGACTTTGGCCTCCAAACCTTACGAGTTGGTGGCGGCTTTTTGACCACCTCCTTCTGCAACTTCCGACGGGCTTCTTCGGCTTTGGCCCGTGCTTGCGCCGATAACGTGCGCCGTTTGCGGATGCGCTCCTCCAACGTCGAGCGATTCCGTTTGACACGGACCCACTCCATTGTCGATGGTTTGGAGGAACCACCCTTCACTTGCTGTTGAGGCTGTTTGCCTCGTTTGTTCTTCAGATCCGCATGATAGCGGACCCCGTCAACGGACTCCATGGCCTTGGCGAATTGTTTCGCGAGGCGTTGACGCTGCCTCTGGCGGGCTCTCTTGGAGAGAGTCACCACGCCTTCAATGGCGGATTTGACCTTCTTTGAGGTCGGTAGGGCCTCACTCAACGCAGCTTCGGCGTCGATTGGGGTGAGGTCGTCGTTGGTGGCTTCAACTTCATCACACCAACGGACTTTTCTCCTGGAGGAGAACTTCTGGAACTTCTTGGACTTGGGGGAGGAGGTAGATCCGGACGAGGACACGTACTCCTCGTATTTCTGCTGGTCGAATTCATACTCGACCTCCTCCACGACCGGGATCGAGATCCGAGGCTGCGACACTCCGATCTCGGCAGCGAGATCGGTGGCTCCTACTGTGGTCGCCAGATTGTTCGCCTGGAAAATTGTGTTCTTCTTCATTGATGATTTCATTACAACTTTGATAACAACTTTATGCGTTTACAAAGATCCGGTCTTTTTATAAGAGCCGGTTACAATGAAAATTAAAATAAAGAAATAAAAATTACAATTCTCTCTGAACAAATCACGAGTTTCCTGTTTTACGGTCCCTCGCTTTTGTGGGTTGTTTGCCTGTGCCGGGGTTAATTACCGTGGACCACCGCGCAATCTCGATCCGAACAGATCTACGTGGTATAACGGGTATTATCCCACCAAGGAGATAATAGCCGGGAGGGATCGTTTCACCAAGGAAACGCTCGCTCAAATCTCGGGATCTAAGAACCAAGCTTAGATCCGGAGTAGAATGACGTAGATCTGGGAATCCAAGTCTTCAAGCCTTCACAATCCGAGTTGAGGTCGCAATCCGGCAGAGTTTCGGCTCTTCAGAAGTTTCAGAAAAAGTCCCTTGAAATGAACAACCACCCCCCTATTTATAGCCTCTCTTCACTGTGTGTTTGTGCACAAGAGAGAGGGGAGGGGGAGTCGGGCCACCTCAGGGTGGCTCGGCCACCGAGCCACCCTGGGGTGGCTCGGCTTGGGCCGAGCCACCCCGGGTTGGCTCGGTTTAGGCCGAGTCCCCGGGTGTGTTCCGTTTTGTCGTTTTCCGGTGTTTTCCGTCTTTTGGTTCTTCGTTTGATTTGTCTGGACTTTGATTTGATAGCCCAGGTCTTTATTTGGCAGTATTCTCGCCTCAGTGTTTGAGTTCAAGTCCGTTTTGATGTTGGACGACTCGTTAACTTTCCGAACCGTTGGTTTGGTTCCACACGCGAACGTATTCCGTTGCTTGCGTGCCTCATCGCCTCGTCGCTCGAACATCCGTTGATTTGTCGAATCATCGTGCCGAGCCATGTTAAGGGTCCTATAGGCAATTTTATACTTCTACATCTTCATCAATGTCTATATTTTCATTTAAAATATCATCATCTGGATCTTCTATAGCAATGAAATTGTGTAACACGGTACACGCTATTACAATGTCCACTTGAGTGGGAAATGGATAATTTGGCTTCGCTGATAGTATTTTAAACCGGTTCTTCAATATACCAAATATGCATTCAATTTTTGATCTTAAACTTGAATGCCTTAAATTAAACAACTCTTTTCTATTCTTTGGTATCCTACCGGTGTGCTCTTTTAAATGATATCGTACACCGCGATATGGGGATATGAAGTCTGGCATTGTGGTGTATCCAGCGTCACATATGTAATATTTACCTTCATTACAATTAAACAATATCTTCATATCACACTATTGACAAGTATTTAATTTTTTTTTAATTGTGAACAAGTAAGAATTAATACCATCATAAACTCGAAGCCCGTAAGGCTGTGGTCTCGACAAAGCATCTTGTAATATTCCATAGTCATTTGCTGCTCCCTCCCACCTAGCTAGGACATAGGTGAATAGTTTATTAGGGGTGCATGCTGCTAGGACGTTTTGTGTCACACCTTTTCTCCCTCTAAAACGGGCAACTAGGTTACTGGGTAATACTGCGTCAACGTGTGTGCCATCTATCATACTAATGCAATCCTATAAAAAAATATAAGTTATAATATATTCAATAAAATACATATTCACTTTAAAACAGATGTTGAGGTGTATGTATTATTTTTACCTTGAAGTAAGAAAAATAATTTGGGTTGTTTGCAATCTCTGCAGGAACTTCATTTGGAGTTTGCTTCATATAGCGATCACGTAACTCATTCATTGCTTGTAGGACTTTATTGAAATACCTACTCACTGTTTCTCCTGATCTTATGAACTTAGTCCTTATTATTCTATTTTTTAGTTTTATGCCCCACTATACTCAGGAACATAGCGAGTTGTTCTTCGACTTGAACATGTCTGGAATCCTCTAATAATAGGTTTTCTTTCATTACTGCAGCAAGTTTAAAAAAGGCAGTCGATCTCATTCTAATGTAAGACCGACAACTATCACTATAACCTTCCAATACACGTTTGAAGTGAGCTTCTCTGCAATAAATTTTTTGGATTTTTTCCTCCTTTGTACAAGATGAAATTCTCTTGCGCTTATCACGCATTCTCAGAATACATGTTATTATTATGACCACCGCAGACACAGCTGTATTAGCACACATCCTCTTTAATTGTTCTTCATCTACGTTATCCATCTAAATCCATTATAAAATTAGCATATATTTACAACTTAACAGTATTAATGTTTGGAAACTAAAGATAATAAAATAACTAATAAAAATATTAAAATCATAAAACCATATATCTACATATCCACAAATATATATCAAGTAGTGAAACAACTATTTCATATTTTGCACTCTAAGCATGCACGCTGATCAAACAAATATAATTAAGGTTTTCATTCCATGGTTTAGTCATCTGAAGGACTACAACAACAACCCAAGAGAACCAAAGCTCAATAATCAAATATATACCAAAACCCCTGATTCATAAGAGATTAAACATGTAGATGCCAAGCAACTGCGAATGAAACCCCACAAATAATTCTAATAAAATCAGTAATAAACTATACACCAAATGAAACCCCACCGAACAATACCCTTGTTTCAATAATTAAACATATACCAAAATCAATAATTCCACTACCAATGTTAATTTCATCAGAGCAAGCACAATTAAATAATCACATTAAAAGGGTTAAATTGATTTATACCTGCAGATGCCAAGCTGTTGCGAAGGGAATAATTTAGAAATTGATATTGTCACCAACAAACCCCACCGGATGGAACAACCAGCAAACCCAAGAATCCAACAACAATATCAAAGATCAGCTAGAGAAGAACAGCTAGCAAACCCAGAAATTAATGTCATTACCAACAAACCCCACCAGCCAAGAACAATATCGAAGAACAGCAGGTCGCAGGAGAAGCCAAGCCTAAAATCTAGGGCAAATCTACAAACCGAACCCTAAATAATATCGAAGAACAGCGGGAGAGGAAACGCGAAGAAGCTTGGGGAGAGGCGGGAGAAGAAATGGGGAGTTGCGATTCCAGAGCTAGGGTTCGAAGTCGAGAGGATTAGGAATCAGAAAACGAAGAGCCCAGCACGATGTTAGAATTCTCGCTCAAATCCTCCCCGACCTCTCCGATTTGGGTTTCTTGAAAAAACCCTTACTGTTGCACCTTTATGGATTTCGTAATCCATAAATTTTTCCCAGCCAAACTCTAGAATAAGATCCACAAAGATTTCATAAATTACACTTTTGTCACTGTCAGACCCCAAATACTAATCGTTTTCTATAACAGGGTGAAACAAACAGCCCCTAATACGATAGGTAATATGTAACAATAAAAATAATAAAATAAATTATACCAAAAACACGTAATTAATAATATCATGTAGTATATGAAATAATTTGTAATAACATTAATAATACAATATTTTTAAATATTATGTAATAGTACTGATAACACAACAAATTAATTCCAGAAATTTTTACCGCACAAAATAAATTTATAAATATCAAAATCATTTAAATAAATATATAATCAGATTTTGAAATCATAGAAAATTATAGAAAATTGAGAAAAATACAAATACTCTTTTAAAAATAATTATTAAATATTTTAAAATACTAAAAAAGTTATTTTAATTAATACCAAAATTTTATGGTCATTACAAATATAGAACTTGGGGTATACCGTGGAGCTTCGGGGCGCTGTCCCGAACCCTGTCGGGGGGGGGCGTCCACTCCCCCCTGGACCCCCCGGATAGGAGCGCGCCGCCCCTTGGACCCCCTGCTCGCTGACCGATCAGTGAGACCCCCGAATACTCTGCGTAGCGTGATTAGATCGTGGGGCGGATATAAGAAGTCTTTGGATTCAAGACATCTCAACCATATCCATGCTCTCCAGGAGCCAGTCCCGTCCAATCATAGACTGGGGTTCTAGTTCAAACCTCACTGTCAGTGAGTAATTCTTCTCAAGTCTTTGCAACAGATTTGAGAGTGTTCATATCAGGAGAAAGACCGATGCAACAAGTCATTCGTTTATTCCAATATAAATGACTGATTCCTACGGTCCTCTCGGGATGTCATTGCTGCTTGTATGCAGCCAAACCGTTGGTGTTCGACCAATTAACGTACGTTGCCTTGCCCAATCAACAACGACGTTCGCACAAGAAGAAGTCTCCAGAGATCGAATATCCTAGAGTCACTATCAATATGATTGGCAGAGGAAAAGCCTCAGGTCCTAGTTCTAATGACTCAGAGACAAGTCGTTCACCGACCGTCAGATAAATCGCTAACGAGTTTGAAGGAGTCTACCGACACACTCAGACTCGGATGGAAGCCATTCCTCCGGTTCACTATCGAAGATTAGCTAGAGGAACCAATTCCGAGGATGAACACTCAGCCATTGCAGAGTCCCAACCATCAAGCTCTTTCGTTGGGCATGAGAGCTTCGCCCACATGGCAGAAAATTCTAAAGATCTCACAAAGAGGGTTGCTGAGAAGGATACCATGCTCTGAGCACAGCAGGAAACTATTAATCAACTTTGGGATATGATGGCTCAAATAATTGCTACAAAAAGCTGAGTCACAACCTCAGCAAGATTCATCCCGGAAAGGAAGATCATCTACATCGAAGGTGAAACAAAAAGTTAACGAGACCTCTGATTAAGAAGCTCATCACATAGTCTCTTTATCTGAAGAAGAGAAAGAAGCCGAGAAAGAGCAAAATCCTTAGTCGGCTAAAATGGAAGAATTGGAAGCCCGTCTCAATGTTATTGCTAACAAGAGCGAGCTCCAACATGAGGGAGTCGTGCGGTCTTATCCTACCGAATAGGATTTAACCCCTTATCCTCCAAAGTTCGAAGTCCCGACGCTACAAACTTTTGACGGCACGGGATCACCGAATTAACATATCTATCATTTCAAGTCACAGACTGGGAATGTGATATCAAACGATGTCATACTGGCTCGATTGTTCATTGGCACCCTTAAGGGAGTTGCCTTTAAATGGTTCAGAAAATTATCTGCCGGATATATCCAAAAGTGGGTAAATCTAGAGAGACTCTGCCTATCAAGATTCTTTGAAGAGGATACAGAAGTCTCCATCCATACCCTTCTCGCCACTAAGCAGAAAAAGAGGGAGTCCGTCAAAGCCTTCGTCAAAAGGTTTCGAAACATGGCTCTGCGATGTCCTACAGGTATGACACAGTCTACCTTAGTGGAGACCTGTCGACACAACTTGCAGACCGACCTTCTAGCACAAATGAGTGTTGCAGAATACCGTTCCTTGAGACAACTAATCTCTCAAGGTGAATAGGCTAAAAAGATTATTGCCAGGATCAAAATTAAAGAACAAAGTAGGCAGGATCAACCTGAGCAATCGGACCAAGCCCAATCTTCTCAGTCAGAAGGAGAAGATACTACGGCCACTGAAGCAATCCTCTTTAGTAGATGGCGAGTCCATCAAAACTATCACGTTAACAATTACCTCTGATAGTCAAACTCGTTAGATAATAGCCCACTAGGCGATGTGCCATGTCTACCCTTTTTCTCCCATGCACTTGTTCAAGACCGGGGGTTAGTTTATTTATAGTTTATTCGATTATGAGTAATAAATTTTCTGAGTTGTCATGTTCAATAGAATACCTCTGTCAACCATAAAATCCGTTAAAACTATCACATTAACAGTTACCTCTGATAGTCCATTTCCTCCAAATTCCCCCACCAATCCTCTTCATGTAGGATGACGGGTCCACCAAAACTATCACGTTAATAATTACCTCTAATAGTCTATTTTCTTCAAATTCTATCACCAATCCTCTTCATTAGGATGGCAGGTCCACCAAAACTATCACGTTAATAATTACCTTTGATAGTCCATTTTCTCCAAATTCCCCCACTAATCCTCTTCAGTAAGATGGCGGGTCTATCAAAACTATCACGTTAACAGTTACCTATGATAGTCAAACTCTTCAGATAGTGGCCTACTAGGTGATGGTCCTCTATTCTGACTTGATGGATAGTGGCCCACAGGGTGATATGTCCGGTCTACCCCTCTTTTTCTTCCCCTGCTAAGTCTTAATCAAGACTGGGGGTTGGTTACTTGGAATCCAGTGGATTAAGAGTAATGAATCTTTCACATCGTCGAGTTAATATTATACTTCTGACGATCATCACCCCCATGGAGTATGAATTCAGTTTGCATCACTCTCAATTTGTCACGTTAACAATACATCTCTAACAATCAACTTATCAATCCTCTTCAATAGAATGATAGGTCATCAAAATTGCTCAAATCGCAATCTTCCTCAGCAAGACACTAAGTCTTCAAAATCTTATTAAAATTATAAGTATCAAAATTCATCGCTTCTGATGATAAACTCACTTAGTAATTCTCCTAAGCGAGACGCTAGTCCCCAAAATCTTATTCAAATCACAAGTACAAAACTCCTATCACGTTAACACTAAACCTCTGACAAAATCCACTTATCAATCCTCTTCAATAGGATGATAAGTTCACAAAGTTGCTCCAATCGCAAAAACATCCTGTTACGTTAACACCAAACCTTTGACAAATCACTTATCAATTATCTTCAATAGGATGATGAGTCCACAAAGTTGCTCCAATCGTAACAAATTCCTGTAACTTTAACACCAAATCTCTGACAAATCACTTACCAATCCTCTTCAATAGGATGATAAGTCCACAAAGTTGCTCCAATCGTAACAAATTCCTATCATGTTAACACCAAAACTCTAACAATTAACTTGTGGACTCTCGTCAATAGAGCGATAGGTCCTCAAAATTGCCCCGATCGCAATATTCTTCTTGTCATGTTAATATCACACCTCTGACAAAATTAACTTATCGAGTCCTTTTAATAGAGCGTTAGGTCAACAAACCCGTCAAGTTAATATCATACTTCTGACAACACAATTCACTTATCAACTCTCCTCAATAGAGCGATAGGTCCGCAAACTAGTCAAGTTAACATCACACCTCTGACGACCAAACCAACTTATCGACTCTCTTCAATAGAGCGATAGGCCCATAAAATACTGTTAGGTTAATATCACACCTCTAATAGTTAAACCCCCCAATGAACTTGTTAATCTTTTTTTAACAAGAATAGCAAGTTTTTATTATAAAATTCCCAGCGGATTAAAGATTTTCTGGAATTATCCTAGTGATAATAAAGAAAATTTCTGAATTTCACTTTAAGTGAAAATTCATGCCAAGTTAATACTATACCTCTAGCACATCCAACTTTCTTTCAGTGTTTCAAGTAACACAGGAAGAAACAACACCAAAAATCCATGCCTTCATGCATGGGGGACTTTATCTCAATCCTTAAGTAGAGATAAGTCTACTCCTAACACGCGTTACCGGTTAATCTTTCGCCGTAAAAAAGACACAAGGATTCATGCCTGGGGGAATTTATCTTGACCCCTGAACAAAGATAAGCCTGCATCTAACACATGCTACCGGGTGGTTTGTTCCCGCGAAAATGACCAAGTCTACGTATTCAACATCGTAGCACCAAAATCCATGCCTTTCACGCATGGGAGACTTTATCTCGATCCCTAATTAGAGATAAGTCTGCATCTAATACATGTTATCGGGTAGCCTATTCTCATAATAATGGCGAAGCCTACGTATTTAATATTGTAGCAGGTTGTTATTAATAACGCCAAAATCCATGCCTTACACGCATGGGAGACTTTATCTTGATCCTTAAGTAGAGATAAGTCTACATCTAACACGCGTTGCTGGTTAGTTTTTTTCGTAAAAATGACAAAGTCTATGTATTCAAAATCATAGCATCAAGTCTAAGAGGGTTTATTCTCTTAGCACAATATTACATGTGAAACAGATTCAAA
This sequence comes from Asparagus kiusianus, assembly GCA_022839385.1. NCBI lineage: Eukaryota > Viridiplantae > Streptophyta > Magnoliopsida > Asparagales > Asparagaceae > Asparagus > Asparagus kiusianus. The sequence goes on from BQKN01064258.1 coordinate 141,002, forward strand.
TAATTCACTAATTCACATGATAACCCGACTCAAACGATAGTCGGTAAAGGCTTATCAAATCCGTTGATGGCTGAGGGTTTGCCCAAAAATCTTATGAATGTTTACGGGCCCATCAGCTAAAAGGATGTGAGCCGTGATGTGACATTTGAGAGCGTCTGTTTGTGATTAGCATGTACCGTCACTATAGTTTCACTTCGAAGCTCAGATCCTATGTAGCAAATCTTTTCAACCAAGATGCCTTTGAAGTGGGTACAAAGAACAACTCTTTTATGACAAGGAATTAACAGTTCCAAGATCAGATTTGAGAGCCAAAGTATTCCAAAAATTTGTCTCAATCAACCGTGAACTTTTGAAAACTTTAGAGGGTGTTTTGTAGGCTGTCTAAAAATCACTGCAGATAGCTGATCCCCATTAAACACCAATGATGGTAGTTATAATTTGACGGCTTCTAGAAGGTTACAATTTAAAAACTTTTACGTAGATCGATGAAGATTATAATCTGACGATCTTCATAATAACTGATGAAAGCTCTAGTCAACAGTCTTCACAATCAACATCGGGAGTTACAATCTAACGACTCTCACATATCAAAGAGCTAAAGCAAAGATTACAAAATGATGATCGTTGCAACACTCTGACAGAAAGAGACTACAAATCGACGGTCTCTTCAAACCAAGATGCGGAAGTCCTCCCCGCGTACCAGCATCAAGACACACTGCGTTCACAGCTGCTGACACAGTGCAAACGCAGCTCACATTCAGCTCCAAACGATGCAAACGCAGCTCAGATTTAGCTACCAACACAGCTCATGTTTGACCCCAAATGCAGCATTCGAAAGCTGCCAACGCAGCTTCCAAATTGCTGCAAACGCAGCTTCCAATTGCTGCAAATAAGCTTCCAGACGCTACGTCCGAGCTTCCAGACGCTCTGTCCGAGCTTCCAGACGCTGCGTTTGAATGCAGAATTCACGCCAGAATACGGATTTTGCGTTTGACTCATTCAAACATGAGCTGAACGGTTTCAAAACCATTTCCCACGATCTGAGGGGATCACAACTCCACTCAGGAGAGATTTAAGGGGCGGTTACATCCCATTAGCCCCACAAAGGAGTGATTTTAGGGGCGGTTACACCCACTAATCGCCTATAAATAACTATAAAATCAGCTTACTTCAGATCCTTTGGCTGGGCAGTAAAGAAGAGATCCTTTGATCTTTTAGAGGGGGGATATCTTTGGATCTTTGAGAATTTTAGAGATCTAGAGATCATCTTCTTCGGATCATCTTCTCGAAAACAGATTCTTAGGGCTATCTTCGTGCTTGGCTTGCCTAACCAATTACGGTTAAGTTCAATCAACTCTTTGACAAGAGTTTAAACTCGCTCTGAGTTATCAAATCGTTCAGAGTTTCAAACTTGCCACACAAGTCCTCCACAACGTCAAATTGTGAGGAGAAGATACCGTTTCAGTGAAACAAGACGTTCGGATCATCAACGAGAAGCAAACTCGATGAAAGCATTAGAGGGAGGCATCTCATCGCTACCGTGAAGAACCTAGAATTAAACAAAGGGGAGAATCCAGATGATTCTCCTCTCTTTTGTAATCGGAAATCCAAATTGTAATTGAGATTGAGAGAATACAAATCAAATTTCTTTCATTCTTTTTACTTCAAATTTTTCACCAAACAATTACATGACTAGTTGGGGATATGAGTACCACCCCCACGCCAGCTATGATTCTTCCATCGGTTCTTGCTCTACACGCACCTCCGAAGAACAATTTCCATACTTGCGTGATTTCTTGAGTCATGAAAGCTCCTACAATGTCTTCAGGTAAACATTCATATAGTTTTGAAGAATCTGATACCAGATGGTCATCTAAGAAATCTGCTAAGGCTTGGCCTTTAATAGCCTTCTTAGGCATGAATCGCATTGTATATTGCGACAGAAGTATCACCCATTTCGCGAGGCTGTAATTCAATGAAAAAGGTCTCGTCAAGAGTACTCTCAAAGGATTTACTTTGGATATGACATTTATCAATTATCCGACCAGGTAGTGTCATATTTTTTGAACGTCGAACACTAAGGCTAGGCATTCTTTTTCCACTAGAATGTACCAGTGTTCAGCTCTGATCATGGTTCTACTGAGGTAGTAGATTGCATGTTCATGACCCTGCTCATTGTTTTGGGTTAATAAATCTATAAGAGAATGATCCATGTCTCTCACATATAACAAGAATGGTTTTCCTGATACTGGGGCCACTAGAACGGGCGGTTGGGTAAGGTATCGCTTGATTTCCTCAAACGCCTTTTGGCAGTCTTCATCCGAAACGAATGAGACACTTTTCTTCATCAATTTGGTGAAAGGCTGACATTGTCCTGAGAGATTTGATATGAATCTTCGGATATAACCTAATCTGCCTTGTAAGCCTCTGAGTTCCTTGGTATTTTTTAGAGGTTGTATTTCTTGGATAGCACGAACCTTTTCTGGATCAATTTAGTTAGATTCATCTTCAATTGGTGTGCTCACATGATGTTGAACATCATCTTTAGAATTGAAAGATGATCGCCTTTCTTTTAGCTTTTCACCGTAATATCATGCACATAACACTCTACCTTCTTGCGAAGATGTTCAGTCTGAAGTGCATTACTATATAATAGTACACCCCTAGTGGCATTCTGAAAACCGTGTATTTTTCGTCTTTAGGGTACATTTTTATATAGTTGTATCATGAGAATCCGTTCGAAAAAGACATCCTCTCATATCCACAAGGATTTTAAATCATGACATCTGTGATTGGGAGAGGAAATTTGTCTTTCGGACATGCTACATTTAGATAACAAAAATTAATGCAAATCCTGACCTTCCTATTTTTCTTGGGTATAAGGACAATGTTAGCCACCTATTTAGAGTGTTGTTGCTCCCTGACAAAACCTAAATCGATAAGCTTTTTAACTTCCGATTCAATTGCTTCCATGATCTCCAGACGGAATCAACGTTGTTGCTGTTTAACGAGTTTTGCATCTGGATCGATATTGAGACGATTCATGGCTACTTTTGGGTCAAGGTCAGACATGTCTTTGTAATTCCAAGCGAAGACGTCTATATATTCTCTGATGAGAGATATAAGGTCTTCCTTCTCGGATGGTGATAAGATCTCGCTTACAAAGATTGGCTTGGGATGGTTTCATCCCCTATATTTACTTATATCACATTATCTTCTGTGGATAGCTCACATTGTTTGAAGTGTATGTTCTATAAAATATTAAGGCGGTTGATCTAAGGATTGTTATTTGATTCAATTAACTCTTCATCATCATCCAGATGACTAGTTGAAGTCATGTTCACAGACATGCCTTTAAAGACTAACCCAATGCTAACATCGAAGTCCCATGATGACATTCCGGATGAGTGATCTTGATATAGACATTCATCGGATTTATTTTCTGAAGAGGGGGCATTGAAATGTAGCCTAATCCTCTTCTAGTTTAATCATAATAATCAAGAGGTTTTCCTTCCGGAGTGAAAGATCGAATTGGTGTTCGTCTTCCTTTTTCAAAATTTAAACCTTCTTGTTTATTAAAATCGTAACCCGTATTCTTCATCATGTGGAGGGATTTAGACCCATAATAATAGAATTGTGGGAATTCGATGTCATCCTCTGAATTTTTCTGATTTGATAGCTCAGAGTTGATTTTCCTAAAATAGATTGGCCTTTAGCCTTTCTTATTAGCTGGGACTATGAAGAAAGTTTCCTATGCATCCTCTATCTCTTCGAATGTATCGAAAGATGACTTGACCAGCATATTAAGTGATGCCTTGGCATAAAATGCATGCCATGGATCTGTACCTATATCTGTATCAGTTCCTATTTTCACATATTCAAACGATACATCGGACAAGTAAGCCAAATTAAAATTTTTATTAATGCACCACTCGCCTTCACAAGTTGCAGCGTTATTGTTGAGCTCATTTTAGCTTATTTCATTTAAATTTAATTCCCATAAACACTCTTTCTTGGGCTCGGGCTCAATGTCTACTTCATTTCCACTATCAGGATCATCTTTTGGTAGTTCTGGTTCTTGGGAATCTAAGTAGAAGACTAAGTCAGTGTGGTAATTCTCCACACCCTTGAATGGTTGCCTTTCGGCTATCAAGGTTCTTACCTCTCCTTCATCATCAACCTATTTTATCACTTGATGGAGGGTAGATAGAACAATGCAATTCACATGAATCTAAGGCCGTCCTAACAATAGATTGTAGGACGTGTCTACCTCTATGATGTAGCAGGTCACCTCCGACTTGAGATCTCCAATTTGGCACTTGAGTTTGATTTTTCCCATGGGTCGCGTGCTGTTAGCATTGAAGCCAAAGATAGTAGTCTAGGTAGAGCTAAACCAATGCAGAGGAATCCCTAAAAGTTGCATGACCTTGTACGGCATGATGCTGAGCACGGATCCTGGATCGACCTGGACACAGGTGACCTCGGAAGACCCGATATACCTTGTACAGTACAAGGGTCTATCATGCTTGTGCTTGATTTGCATATATTCTTGTGTGAATGATATGCAGGGCAGATTTTTTGCAACTTGTAGGCATCATGCACAATAAGGTTCTTCTGTAGCTTCCGGGACTATAGGAACTTGTGTGATAAAGCTCTCTGTATCCTTTAAAGCTTCAATTAGAGCTCTCCCTGTGGACTTGGATAGCTTCAAAAGCTCATAAAGTGTGATCCTGGTAGGAATATTGACTAGTTGAGCTAGTACGTTGAAACGGAAGGGAGTGCTTGACCCCTCAGCTTCTTGTTGGTGGAGGTTCTTGTTATAGTGAACCTCCTTTTGCTTCTCTTTACCGGCTGACTTCTTGGGAACGGTACCCCTAGTCTCTTCATCTTTCTTCTCTGCTTCTTGAGAGCTTGATCGTACCTTTTCAAGTATATTCTTCCCGACTTGGTGCCAAATCCAGGATTCATTCTTGCTCAGTCGCAAGAGCAGTCCTCTCCTCTTCCGAGTCGGTAAGCGGGGTCAGATGGGTATCATCTTCATTTAGAGAGGGGCTAATCATATTAGAATCTTTTCTAACACACTTGTTCACTGCTGGTCATCAAGTAAATTGCGATGGACCCACATTGTCTCTCCTTTCGGAGTAGTAAGGGGTACTAACCCTTTATCTTTCTGACCATGCAAGTCAGTGTTTATTAGATGCAGCTCTCCCTTAGGGATAGGGACAACATCGATTCGAGCTACAACGGGTGGAAACCTCCCGAATTAGACCAATATAATGTTGGTGGTCACGGCCTTCTGCTCTAGCTTTAACTTGAGTACTTCAGCGTTAATCAAAGCCTGTAGGATATACTTGAAGATATAGCATCTTTTCATTGGATGCCCCAGCATTCTATAGTAGAGGTAGTAGCTGGGATCATCCACCTTTCCCACCTCTTCAGGTTTCTTGACCTCAGGAAGTTTCAACTTATTGTTCTTCTGTAGTAGTTTAAATAGAATGACCACATGATCCTCCTTGAAAGAGTACTGCTTGGGTGCTCTTGGCTGACCCGATGCCTTGCCCTGTTTAGCAGGCAGTGATCGAATATTAGCTTCAGTGGCCAGGGTATCTTTTCCTTTTGATTGGGAAGTGTTACCCGGACCATGTTGCACCGATTGCTTTTGCTTGCCTTCTTCTTCAGCTTTAACCATAGCGACAATTTCTTTAGCTTGTTCACCCTGAGAGACTAGCTATTTCTAAGATAGGTACTCTGCAACTCTCATTTGGGCTAGGAGGTTGGTTTGCAAGTTGTGTCGACAAGTTTCCACTTGAGTAGACTGTGTCATACCTGTTGGACATCAAAGAGATATGCTTCAGAGCCTCTCAACGAAGGGTTTGATGGGCTCTCCCTTCTTCTGCTTAGTGGCAAGAAGAGATAGGACAGAGACTTCCTTATCATCTTCAAAGAATATGGCTAGGAAGAGTCTCTCTAGATCCACCCACTTCTGGATACATCCTACAAGCAATTTTATGAACTATTCAAAGGTGACCCTCTTGAGGGTGCTAATGAACAACCAAGTCAGTACAACATCATTTGCTATCACATTCCTAATCTGTGACTTAAAATAATAGATATGTTGGTTCGGTGATCCCGTAACATCAAAAGCATGTGGGGTCGGGACTTTAAACTTTAGAGGATAAGGTGTTGTATCTCATTCGGCAGGATAGGGACTAACAACTCCCTTATCTTGGAGCTCGCTTCTATTGGTAATGGCATTGAGGCAGGCTTTCAGTTCTTCCATTTTAGCAGACTAGAGATTTTACTCATCCTCGGTCTCTCTCCCTTCTTCAGATGAAGATTCTAGGTTGTGAGCTTCTTGATAAGAAGTCATATTCTCAATCACTTTTTCCTTCCCCTTTGATGAAGATGATCCTCATCTTTGAGAAGATTCATGCCGAGGCAGCAAATTTATTTTTGGGACTTGGTCTTGCCTACGACAATTTGGACCATTAGGATTCTGAGTTCATTGATGATATCCTGCTATGATTTGATCATGGCTTGCTACTAATCAAGTCTTTTCACCAGATCATCAGGGTTTCCCGCCATATAAGCGTAGCTCTCATGTTCTACAAAAGAATTAGAGGATTGAGATTCTGTGATGGCTGAATATTCATCATTAGATTCAATTACTTTGGCCAACTTCTAATAATTGATAGGGGTATGACTCCCTTTTGAGTCCGAGTGTGTTTATAGATTCTATCAGACTCATTCAGGATCTCTTTCAAGCCAGGAGACTGGTCCGTCTCTGACTCATCGGAGCTAGAGATTGATGAATTCCCTATACTGATCATATTAGAAGTAACTTCAAGGTATTCATCCTCTAAAGTCTTCTTCCTGTGAGAACGTCATCAGTTGTTGGGCAAAGCAACGTTTATTAATTGATTGAACACCAACGGCTTGGCCACATGTGAGTAGCATTGACATCTCGAGAGGACTGCATAAATCAGTCGTTCATATTGGCATGAATGAGCGACTTATTGTATCGGTCCTTCTCTTGATATGAACTTCCTCTAATTTTTTGTAGAGACTCAAGAAGAGTTACTCACTGAATGTGAGTTTTGAATTGGAACTCCTTGTCTACAGTTAGATGAGACTAGCTCCTGGTGAACAAGGATCTTAAAACCTTGTTGGTCTTTTTGAACACGACAGATCACATCACGTTTAGTATTAACAACACGTGAGTCATGTTTTAACACTAAAAAGTGATGGTCGTGCTGAGGAATAAGAGCGCGAAGATCTCATTGAGGAGTAGGAACGCGAAGATCGTATTGAGGAAAGGAGTGGTGAGGGTTGCGCTCCGCTCCCTTCTGAACACGAGAATCACGTTTAAATTAGGCTATGCAGAGCTGACACTCGTGTTTAACATGGAGATGACCTCTATGTTCTAGCTGTGAAATGCGGAGCTGAAACTCGCGTTGAGGCTGAGCAACGCAAGGGTCGCTTTCTATGATCAAAATGCGAGGGTCACGTTCGCAAGGGTCATTTCGATCAATTGATCAGCTATCTCAGAGTTGTGCATGTCAAAGGGATCTTCTCCTTTGATAAGCAACATTCTTCCTTGCCTGAGTTAAGGCTACTGTAGCGATGTCGCCGTCTATACTGATTAGGCTAGTCGTTGGCACAAATCTCTTGCAACTCAATGCATGTTGTTTAGGCATAGGTGTAGGGTCTTCAACTCGGTTGATGAGTTTAGTTGAAGTAAAGTCTTATCCTTCTGAGGGAAGATTGTATGAACTACACGACCTAAAGGATAGACGCTCCTTTGGTGAGTCAACAGTAGGAGTAACCTTAGTTTCCTTGGAGACCTTGCTGATCTTGCACATAGCCTTGGGGCTAAGGAATCCGGAGGAGAGAAACTCCTCTTATTTGGCCTGGTCGAACTCAACGGTCGGAGTTTTGATAGTAGTCCCCACGAATTAGTGTTGGATTGTGCCACCACTTCTTCATTAGTGAAAAAGCTATTCCTCAGCGGAGTCGCCATCTTTCATTTGTGGGAAAATATTGAAGAAGAAACGAGAAGAGATGTTATTAATTCTCCTAACTGACTTAGGAAAAAGAATTTATAATATTCTTGATCGGTTTCCAGATTTACAAAAGAAAAAAAGATCAACAGAGATCTTTTCCTTTGTTTTATACTAGGTTCTTCTTAGTGGTGATGGGAGCTTAAATCTTGTATCACGTTGATGATCCGAGCACTTCGCTTTGTAGAATTTCACTTTTGACTTTTACGTTAGGAAGAACTTGCTAAGCAAGTTTTAACTTTAGCTGAGTTAAGAACTCTTAAAAAGAGTTAATTTTAGTAAAGGAAATTAATCCCTTAAGCCCAAACTGTCGATCTCTTGATCTTTTGAATCCAATGGAATTTAGGATTGAATCTCCTACTCTTCCTATCCCCCTTTTTTTGGCTATAAAAACTAGCTATTTATAGGGTTTAAGGGGTATAATTGACCCCTTAATTTTCTCCATAACGGGGGCCATTAAGTGGAGAATAGTTTTAAAACCATTTAAATAATTTGAAATGGTCAAACGCAAAGTTCGCGTTCTAATCTCAATACGCAAGAATGGACCCTCGCGTTTGGTTATTGAAATGTAGGGATGACCCTCACGTTTGAAATTTGGAATGCGAGGGCGGACCCTCGTGTTTGGCCTTGAAGAGATCGTCAATTGTAATCTCTTCTTCAAATTTCATAAGGATCATCAGCTTGTAATTCTTACATTTGGCTCTAGGAAATGTGAGAGTCATTAATTTGTAACTCTCATCTGTTTTCATGAAAGTCATCAGATTATAACTTTCAACGTTAGCGTTTTGTGAGGGTCAACTCTCTGTAGTAATTTTTAGACAGTCTCCAATGAAGCTACTAGAAGATAGTAAAAAGGACATATATGAGGTTTGTACCGTCTAGATTTTCATTTATCCTAAAACTCCATATAGTAAGGCACTTAGCAGAATGGCTAATAATTATTTTAAAATGCTTTTTGATTTGCTTTGGACAATAATTCCTAGAGGAGAGGTTAGCATATCCCAAACAACTTATTAGGTTAAAAAGATTGTTTCCTTTCTAGGTCTTGATTATAATAGGATTGATGTATGTACAAATGATTATATGCTCTACCACAAAGCTAGTAAAGACCTTTAGGAGTGTCCAATACGTGGAGTTTCTCAATGGAATCAATGCACAAACTCTTCAACATGGATGACAATGGAGACACAGGGGATGTAGAAGAAGATTCTAGTGAAGGCGCTTCATCATTTTTCACTGGTCCTTAGATTGCAATGTTTGTATATGAATGAAAACACTGCAAAGAACATAGGGTGGCACAAGAAAGATTGAGTAGATGATGGTAAATTGAAATATCTTGCTGATGCTTTAGCTTAGAAGCATGTTGATAAAATTTATTCCTATTTTACTGATGATTTTAGAAATGTTAGACTGTGCCTATCTAGTGATGGGTTCAATCTATTTGGGGTTATGAGTTTGGGCTCGTCTACGTGGCCAGTTGTATTAATGCCATATAATTTACCTCTATTACTTTGTATAAAACAGCCATATATGATACTCTCATTACTGATACATGGTAAGCACGCACAGGGTAATGATATTGATGTCTATTTAGAGCCGCTAATTAATGAGTTGAAACAGCTCTGATCAAAGGGTGTATTGACATATGATGCCCATATTAAAGAGTCGTTTAGATTATGTGTATTCTTAATTAATAAATTTTCAGCTTATGCTAATCTATACATATGGTCTATGAATGACAAGTATGCTTGTCCTGTATGTGGTTCAGACTTTAAAGCCCTTTATGTACCGCATAGCTGAAAGAGTTGTTATTGGTTTAATTGAAGATGGTTACCCTTGAGTCATAAGTAAAGAAAATTGTCTACTGCATTTTATGGCACAATTGAGATGAGAAAGATCCGCGTCAGCTAACTAGAGTTGAGATTGTAAGTTGATTGAGGGGTATACAAACATACGGTTTGGAAAAATATTGATATTCTATACGACCTGCTCGGAGTAAGAGATTCCTTAAAGAATAAAAAAAACATTGAAACATAAGAGAGCGGTCCAAAGGGTGCACGTTGAGAATGAAGCTGATAAATTGCTTAGGGGATGGAGTAAATTAGTATCTTCTTTCAACTACCTTACTGGCAAATGCTTAAAGTCTGGCAGAACATAGATGTCATGCATATTAAGAAAAATATTTGCAACAATATAGTGTCAACTCTCCTACAATATGCTAACAAGTCGAAATATGACCTACAGGCTCATCAAGACTTGACCGTATTGAATATTCAGAATGATTTGTAAGCACAAGATGATTAATTAATATGAAAACTCAAAGAAACCTTCATGTAATATATCAATTATTTCAAATCAGCATATCTGCAGTTTTTTACATAACATGTTATTAGTAAATTGGGCATATCTTTCTCTAGATAAACTCTTTTTAAGAATTGTTTTCTGTTTTAGAAACTAGATCCACATAGCTATCATTTGGAATTAGTTTGGTTTAGTTTAAAGTTTATATGATATCTCAAATTTCTAGTTAAAAGTTACACATGTGTAGCAGTTATCTACAAAATATATCATTAGTAAATTGAATATATCTTTCTCTATAAAAATTCTTTCTTAGAAGGGTTTTCTGTTTTAGAAAATAGGTTTACATAACTTTTATTTGACACTAGTTTTGTTCAGTTTAGAGTTTATATGATAACTCAAATTTCTATTTAAATGTTATACATGTGCAGTAATTTTCTGCAATCTATGATGAAAACAAAAACTAAACCTCTTTATAATTCAATTAGACAACAGTTAGGGTTAACACACGGGTTAAGTTTAATTATCAAGTTTTAAAAAAAAATTAATCACCCTTAATGATCATGATCACATTACTATCATAAACAATTAGGAAAAAGCTAATGATCTAGCATTGGGTTAGGATTTATCATCAAAAATCTCATATTTATCATATTAGATTAAGCCTTAAGCATGAAAACATTGATTAAACACTTTTATAATCATTAAACACTATAGGGATAGGTTTGGATGCAGATGATCTTGCCTTATCATGTGTGCAAGCCTCTGAAACTGATGTGAAACGACTCCTCGTTGCCAAACGTCGTAGATCTCTTCTTTTCCTCGCTTCTCGCCTCATAAGACGCTCCCAAAATCTCAACTTTAGGGCTAGGATTTGAGAGAGAGGAAGAGCCTCTGAAACTGATGTGAACCCCTCATATATATACTATGTGTTCCGAATGATTAGGAGTTAAGTGTCAATACCTCCATTCTAGCGTTAAGTATGAATATAACCATATAAACAATCCATAAATATCAATCAAAATTAATTAACCCACCTACTCAAGCAGGTGCGGGTAGTCACAATGCATAACTTATTCGCGCCTCCGAAAATCATCATCGATATCTATACTTAATGCTCTAAAATGCAAATACTCCTAGTTAACCCCTAACTAAATGGAATAAGTATGTCGGGCAAAAAAACCAAACAAGGAACCCCCCATATATATACCGTGTGTTCTGAATACTTAGGAGCTAAGTGCTAGTATCATCATTCTAGCATTAAGTATAAACATGACCATACGGATAACCATAAATCATAAACAAATCATGCTTAATTTTTAATTTACATGTTCAAACATATGTGGGTACTCGCGACACATATTCTCCTTGCGCTCCCATGAAGTCTCCTCAGTTCCTCTCCGGTTCCACTAAACTTTAACTAAGGGTATCACCTTATTTCTAAGCTTCTTGTCCTCATTGGCAAGAATGCATACCGGAATCTCAATCATAGTCAAATCATCGTGAATCTCGACCTCCGGTGGGTCCAACACTCTCTTCTCCTCCTCGTCGTGTAGATGCTTCTTAAACATAGAAACATGGAAAATATCATGTATGCTCGACATCAAGAACAGACCAATGTACCTCGGGGTAAGCTTGCCCTATCTACGAAAACGCTGTACACCCTTCATTGGTGATACTTTTAACAAAACATAATCCCCAACCTAGAATTCAAATGGTTGTCGTCTCTGGTCTGCATAACTATTTTGATGACTTTGTGCTACAAAGATACGCTCTCGAATGACTGCTACCTTCTCCGTAGTCTGTCTAACAAGCTCTGGTCTAAGCAATGGACTGCCTTCTAGTTCTGCCCAACAAATAGGTGATCTGCAAGGCCTCCCATACAATGTTTCATACGATGCTATGCCAATAGTCCCATGATAGCTATTATTATAGGAAAACTCAATCAATGGGATGTGGTCCTCCAAACTACCCTGAAAATCAATAACGTACGCCCTCAACATGTCCTCTAATACCTGGTTCACTCTCTCTGTCTGTTCATCCGTCTACGGGAGAAATACATTAGAATAAGATAATTGGCTACTGAAAGAGTTCTAGAAGCATCTCTAGAAATGTGCTGACTTCGTCAACCGATACACTATTACCCAAACTGAATCGTTCCCCTTCTTCGATCCCGGCAATCCTACAATAAAGTCCATAGAAATATATGTTCATTTCCTCTCTAGAATGAGTAAAGGCTGTAGGGTTCTTGCTGGCCTTTGATGTTCTGTATTCATTTGTTGGCAGGTAAAACACTTACCACATACTCTGCAATCTCACCACGTATGTCGCTCCACCAAAAGTGTCTCTTTAGGTCCTTGTACATTTTCGTTGTGTTTGGATGCACTATGTACCTAGTACGATGTGCATCATTGAATAAGTTCCTTCTTTAGTTATGGATTTCTCGGCATCACTAGTACGGTCCAATCAGCCTTGTACTCTTTAGAAATCTCCCCCTTTAGGGTTTAAATCCAAGTATCCTCTAGTCGAGCTCTAATCACTCTATCACTCCAAGATGGTTGCACGGACAAAGCTCCAAAAAAATGAGTTGTTCCCGCCTATCTCTGGTCTAAAGTCGAATTGGTTAAGTGTGTGGAGATCTCGATACAACAAGCACCTCAAAGATGAAATCCGATGATGACGCTTCCTGCTCAAAGCGTCTGTTACGACGTTCTCCTTCTCCGGATAGTACTGAATCATGAATTCATGATACTTAATAAATTCAACTCATCTCCATTGTCTCTGATTTAGCTCTTTCTGAGAGAAGAGATACTTCAAACTCTGATAATCTATGAATAGCTTGAACTGCACTCTATATAGGTAATGTCTCAATGTCTTCAGTGCAAAAACTACTGCAGCTAGTTCCAAGTCACTTGTGGGATAATTTTTCTCATGCATCCTTAACTAACATAAAATATATGCTACCACTCTTTGGGTCTGCATCAAAACACTTCCTAGACCCACTAACGATGCATCCGTGTAGACGATAAAGGTCATATCACTGCTCGGGATGGCCAAAACTAGTGCTGTAGTTAACTTAGCTTTCAAAGTCTCAAAAGCCTCATAGCACTCCATGCCCCAAACAAAAAGTATACCCTTCTTCGTAATGCATGTAAGTGGCGTGGCTATATTCAAGAAGTCCTGAATGAAATTCCTGTAATAGCCGGCCAAACCCAAAAACCTACGAATCTCTATACTGTCGACGGTAGCTCCTAATCAAGTACGGTTGTAACCTTAGCTGGATCCACCATAATGCCCTCTCTGCCGATAATGTGGCCTAAAAATCTAACCTCAGATAGCTAAAACTCACACTTGCTAAATTTAGTATATAGCTGATGCACCCGCAAAATTTGTAACGCTAGTCGAAGATGTTGCTCGTGCTCTGCCTCCGATCTCGAATATATAAGGATATCATTGATAAATACTTTGACGAATAAAACCCTGAGATAATAACTCGTCCAGCTGAGTCTATAGCTCCCTCATCTCAGTAGGTTCCATACAATAGGGAGCTCGAGATATCGGTGCTGTGCCTGGCTGCAACTCGATGCAAAACTCAATCTCTCACATAGGAGGTAATCCTGGTATGTCCTCAAAGACATCCTGAAAATCTAAGACGACTCTAGTCTCACACAACTCAGCACTCCGATCTCTCAGCATCACCTCCTTAATATATGCTAGAAATGACTTCGCAAACTGGTTGCCCTGTGAGGTCGCTACAATCAACTCAGACCCATCAGACGCTTGCAAACTAACTATTTTCGCAAAACAGTCGATGCTAACATGACAGGATGATAACCAATCCATACCAAGAATGACGTCGAAATCCAACATCCATAAAATGATTAGATTTACAATAAACTCAGACTCATCTAAGCTAATGACACATCTCCTACAGATGCTCCCTAATAGAGATACCTCCCCTAAAGGAGTAGAAACAGATAGCGGTACATCTAAGGGATGTGCGACTAACTGAAGCCTATCCATAAAGGCATGAGATATAAAAGAATGGGAAGCTCCAAAATAGAATAGGATCCGACCAGGAAAAGAATTCACTAAGAAAGTACCTTCTACTATAGCTCCGCTCGCACCGTGACCACGTGGTAAGACTAAATAGACTCTGCATGTGGTTGCGATTGCTGAACTACTGGCGGTAGAAATATGAGACTATCTATCCCTCGGGAATCTCCTGAATGGTACGAATCTAGCCTACTAGCCCATTAATTCTCGAAATGGTTAGCGATGTCTATATCATCTGCTGTTAGCCATAACAGCGATCTTGCGACTGCTGACCATGACCACGGTTCTGCTGCTGATCGTTTCCTAGTCTATGCTGCTGGCGTTGAAAATTCTTGTCTTGATGTTGGGGTCTTCTAAGTCTTACAAAAGGTTTCTTATCCTTGCCCCTGTCTTCGGACAGTCTTGCTTCCATAATTAACTATCGGTATGTCTTCCTTCTTCAACCGGGCTAGTTCTAGCTGCTTATCGAAGTAGTAGGTGAAATCCTCCTATGAAATTAACATTCACTACTTCGGCATAAACTAAAGTCGGTGCTATCCTCCGATGATATGCTCTATGCTAAATACATCTAACTTCTGCTTTGGTACTAAGTCGACGTTAAGAAAATTTTACATATTCCTTCCATTTATAGGCTATAGATGAATCTGGTGTGCCCTAAAACTATAGTGCTCTTAGTGTTTGATATTTTTCTTATTTTTACAGAGCTAATCCTCCTGTCCTGCGGCTCTATCAATAGTTGGTGTGGCGATGGTAAAGTTATCGGTATTACCTCTCCAATAGGTACAGCTAGTACAACTGGTGGTGGAACTTCAGAAAGTAAAATCTGGCTCGTTACCTGCGCCTCAAGTGTGCTAGTCTCTTCTTCTATAATTAGCATTAGCAAGTCGATCAGATACTATGGAGCCTATTGCGGCTCGGGCTCTGCTTGCCCAGCTCTCCGGGTACAAGTTTTACCTCGACCACGTCGTCGTCCTGATATTTATAATATCAAGAAGAGAGCTTAATTGACACAATAAATGAGGTCACAAACATATATATATACATAGTCTATCCAGATTATTTTTCTTGTATCTAATGGAATTAATATTTAGACACCTACAATACGAGACGTAGTACGTCGAGCGAAATAATCCAAATAAAGAAACCCTCATGTATATACCATATGTCCCGAATTGTAAACATCTAAATATTAATACAGAATTAAAGATAAACAATCTAAATAAAATCAACAATTAAAAATCTACAACACGAGACTGGTACGTCGAGCGAAATAATCCAAACAAGGAAACCCTCATGTATATACCATATGTCTCAAATTATGAATCGCTACTTATTGATCCTAACTAAGAAAATAAAGAAAAATAGTAAAAGGAAGTAAATACATTAACATATTGTATTCATAATATCTTCCACTATCACTAGGAATATAGAATGAATACCGGCACAAATCTTGTATACTTTCAAATGCAAAGTACTCTTGATCATATATTTACAGTGAGTCAAAAACATAACTGGTATACGCCAACAACTCGGGCTATCATTTAGCTATCTTAATGCAACTTCGTGCAAGATTTTGATTCATCACATCATCATGCGGGACGGACTACTCGGTCAGAATCCTAACAGTGTACATGGCTCATTAGTCTTATCACATCTCTATATGTAACACGAGTGCGGGACGGACTACCAAGTAGGCAGCCTAGGAATACTTCTCACAAGCCTCATCGCACCTTAGTACGGGACGGACTGCTAGATAAAGCATCCTAAACCTGACTCAATAGCCTGTACAAATAAAATATCGACGCACTACCCCGCAGTACTGAACTGAGCTCATCAACGATATCCATAAGGTGTGTGTTGTTGGCCTTCTTGTTTTGATGATGATTTAACAAACAATTTACGTCTAATATTGTTTGTCTTGCGCATTCACGATCATATCCAATGGAGGTTGGCAGAATAGTAGGTGAAGCTATGTAGTATTCAAGTTGAAGATCTAAGTTCAAGCTTCATCCGCAAGATTACCAAGTCAAGCTACAAGATCAAGCTTGGGTAATTTAGTTTAGGAGTTTATATTATGTGTGTTAGTACCTTAAGCTCAATATAATATACACGCACACATTTATTGGTTTCCATGTATATATATAGTTATATATATACATATATGTTTTGATTTGATAGTTTTTCAAGTTTTACTATGAAACAATTAAATATAATTAGAAAACATATTTTTGTTTCATACTTACATGCATATATATGATTTCATTAATATCAATTTTATTCAGTTCAATGAAATCATGTTTTAGTACATTATATGTATATTTTGATAAAATACTATATTCATTGTTTATAGACTTCATAATAATAGTTTACATCTTCCTTCAAGTCTATAAAATCATTTTGTATTGTTTCAAAACATGGTTAAACTAAAATGTCAAAACTCATATGTTCACATTTTTATGTTTTGGACTATTTTGCAAAATGATGATATTTTTCATTTGGGATGTACTTTCTAAAAACCAGTTTTTGTGGCAAATGTATTATCATGTCTACAATCATTTCCTAAAGTTTTACATTTTTTAGAATTTATTTGATATTTTTAAACAGGGTATTAAAATCAAAAAATCTGCTTCAAACCTGTTTTCTTATATGTTAGTTTACGGTCGACCGTCACGGTCGACCGTGAGCTTGAAAATTTCCACGGTCGATCGCCACGATCGACCGTCAAAGTTTCTGGAATTTTTTGAGCCTCGAAAGTGGCTCGCGGTCGACCGCGAGATTTTCATAGTCGATCGCCGTTCACTCCAACGGTCATTTTGTACAGAATCTGATTTTCGATTCTGTTGGTTTTTTGGTCATTTCTGTTGGGTTTTTGGCTGAGGTTTTGGGAGGTTATAAATACCCCATTGATCTCAGTTCTAATGGCAATCCAAGAAGTTTTTAAACAAGAGTTTAACAAGGGTTTATGTTTGTTTAAAAGAGTTTTGTTTTGTGAAGAAGTTTTACACAAGTGGAGGAGATCATCTACATTCCTTGGGCTTCATTTTAATCCATCTCTCCATCCTGTTTTTCAGAGAAGAATTTCTAAACTCAATACTAGCTTTGTATTAATTCTTTGTTGTTTATCATTTTCATAAGCTAGTATTTTCAATTGAGTTTAGTTGATTTGATTTCACTCATTGTTTACACACACCCACTTAAGCTTATTGTATTTGCATACATTGTATATTTGGGTTGGTGAGAGTTGTAACAATTGAGTATGAGCTTTCATTATGTTCTCATTCATATTAGAGAACAATCATTTATTGTAATTATGCTTATTGTGAGATTCACTTTGTAATACACTTGTACACCGAGAGAAGTGTGTGGCGAGAGTCGAGGATCGTCCCAAGAGGAGTGGCGTCGGTTGACGAACCTAGTGAGAGGTTGTATCCGAGCACTTGAGGGAGACATGTCTAGTTCCAACACTTGAGAGGGTGTAGAGTGGGATTACAAGAGTGTTGATTGTAGAGTTTTTGGTAAACTAGAAAACCGTAGTGTGAGGTGTAAACGTTGTTCGGGTAAGCGTAGAAAACCCGATTATGATAGTGGATTTCTCTCCGAGAGTGGGGAGCGGAGACGTAGGACGGAAGATCCAAACTCCATGATCATTTGATTGTGTTTGAGTGTGCTTTGGCGTTTATTTTTATTTGTGCTCATTGCTCATATCACCATTGTCTCATTATTTAGTTTGCCCACTATCTAGTTTCAAATTGTTTACCCTTGTGTTAGTTTCATATCCTTGCATATGTATTTCACCATATACCTCTTTGTTAGGATATATCTCTTTGTTCATATTACATATTCTTGCTCATATCATACTGTATATTTATCTTGCAAGAATAATATTTGAATTAGTTTTAATTGGTATAAAATCGGATTAGATTAGCATAAGACCCTAATCACCCCCCCCCCCCC
>BQKN01064258.1:179660-190836 GCA_022839385.1 Asparagus kiusianus
AGAGAGAGAGAGAGAGAGAGAGAGAGAGAGAGAGAGAGAGAGAGAGAATACAAATAGAGATTACAATCGCTCAATAACCTCACAAATTTTTAACCTCTCAAATCCCTCACAAATTATCCCACTCAAAATGCTTAAAAGGCTGCTAATAATCTCCTTAAGAGACCCTAAATTTTGTGTTTGTATTTATACAAACACCCAATCCAAAACCCAACAGGAAATAAAAAAACAGCCTAGGAACCCGTCATCAGTCGACTGATGTGAAGCATCGGTCGACTGATAACATGCACAAAAAACTACACAAAACTTCATCAGTCGATTGATCAGATCATCAGTCGACTGAACGAGCTCATCAGTCGACTGAACGCCTATCAGTCGACTGAGTAGAAAAGAAATCATAATTCCAGGGCATTTCATCAGTCGACGGATGCTTGTCATAAGTCGACTGATGACACTGTTCACTAAAAACTTGATTTTTCAACACCTAATCGCCTTTAATTTAGTCATCCTCACGTATATAAGGGCTGGATACAAAGATAAATAGTTGTGTCTCTATTGTTATTTGGCTAGGAATATAAGAAACCTCTATTCATTTAAAATTTGCAAATTTGAGTTTGAATTTCTCTTTAAATTTCTTTGAACTAGATTCACATACAAATATCTACCGAATATTAATGAATATTATAATCCATTTATTTTACTAATATTATATATTTTATTAATATTAAATATTTAATTATAAAGAAATATTTATTTGATTAAAAGGATATTTTCATTTGGATGAAAATTTTGATTTTGAAATAGCAATTAAATGCACAGTTGTAAACTAAATCATTATCTTGAATATTTGGTTGATAAAAATGACTTTAGACTTTTCAGTATATCAGATTTAGAGTAGAAATTATACTAGAAATTCTAAGAAGGATTAAAACATAACATGATTTTCACATGAATCATAAGACGTTGAATTTGAAACGAATATTTGATAAACAAATGAATCAAATAAATAAATGTTCATATTTGATTCATGTAATGTCCAAATATTAGAATATTTGATTCCTCTAATTTTCTGTTAAAATGAATAATTAGATGATTAATAATTGAATTATTTGATAATTACCCCTTACTCACATAGATCTATATGAGGTCCATCCGCGCACATAATACTAAAATCATACTTTAGATGTTGAAACTAATGAAGATGTGCAGGGCAACAATGCGTTTATTATATTTGAATGTAGAAATTGCAGTGTGTTTATATTGTGACTTTTGGCTTGACCATATCAGACAGAAACATGGGTGCAAGAAAAGAAAATTATGCATATGCAGATATTCCTGTATTTGTATTCGCCAGAATACGATTATGGTTACTAAATATCTATATTTGATTGGATATGATATAGACATGTATTTGTAGTGAAATATCTGGACTAATATCCTAACTATCTGAATATATATTGATCATACAATTGCAGTTATCTTAATCTATAGATCAATGGATTTGAGGTTAATTTTGATGATCCAGAGATCTAATTTTAGCATTTCAAATATAACTAACATATTAATGGACTCTAATATATACCATGACCAATATTTTTCAATCATATTTGATTTTTTTCATATCCATTTTGTATCGGCAAGTTCATCAGCATTTACTTTCTCTAATTTAATTAATCAATATATGTATCTGATTTTCGTGGATACGAAAATAATTTTTTGTATGAGATATATTCGTATTTATATTAGTATTCATATTAGTATCTATGATTGGTAAGTAGATATTGATATCATGCTTATCATATCTAAGCTCAGTAGCGCTCCTGTCAGAATCACCCTATATGAGTAGGGTGGTTTACACCATTGATTGAATAGCCATAATTCATAATTTAACCCTCTAATCACCAGCATATGAATAGCCATCATTCTAATACATGGAGTGTTCTAGTAGAATCCTTACTCACATGAGGAGTAGCCCTAGGTAGGAAACATGCAGTGGTAGATCTCTCAATTCTTAGCTTATTTTGAAATTAGCCCTTAAATGTTCCTATTAGGTTCCTTAGTCCTTAACTTATTTTAAAATTAATCCCTCCAATCAAGAGTAGAAGTAACAATTGGACGGATTACCAAGTAAAATCTATTGTTGTGGACTGTTAGCTCCTCCTATTCTCATAATCTTTTTTCATATTTAATCTCTTCAATCTCTATTTATATTCTTGAGTTG
Organism: Asparagus kiusianus; assembly: GCA_022839385.1. Taxonomy (NCBI): domain Eukaryota; kingdom Viridiplantae; phylum Streptophyta; class Magnoliopsida; order Asparagales; family Asparagaceae; genus Asparagus; species Asparagus kiusianus. The sequence goes on from BQKN01064258.1 coordinate 181,879, forward strand.
GGGGACTAATTTAAAATTAAGTCAAAAACTGAGGGACCTAATAATAATTTTTATGATTTGAGGGACTAATTCAAAATATGAAAGATTTAAGGAACTAACATAGTGAATCAATTATGGAACAATTTCTTAAAGTAGATCAAATATATTTTGTTCTCGTAGATGAGGGTTTAGCTTTTTTATGGATCCCCTGCCGAAATTCCTAGCTTGTCTTTTTGGGTTTGGCGAGGGAACTTGCCCGCAATCTTTTGGACCATAGGTTTCAAACCCTCGGGGTGGCTATGAGGCATCCCCAAACGCACGGGCTCGAGTATTCTATGAAATTAAATTCATGTATATGCTCTCGAAAAAAGTTAAATTTCAGACCTTGAAATACTAGTCATAGGAAGCCTACCTACTCGGTTAGACCCTTTGAGTCCGAAATTTCTGCCGTCGTCACTGGTGGAAGATGGTTAAACATTTTTTCAGTCTATTTTTAATTGATAAATCGCGGTTATAACAGGCTGGGCCAATTTAAACTTTTGATAGCCCATAACTTCTGTTCTTCCAAAGCCAGTAACATGCGATATATTTTATAATTTCTTTAATAACAAAGACAGACAAAGATAAAAAAGAAAAGATTATATACAATTTAATCAACCCAAACCCATGTGGTTGCTTAAGCAGGAGTGCCGGTATGTATGTACATAAGAAATACAAAATTGAAATCGTAAAGAAAAGGTCGTTATAATTAAATCTCTGCTTGCTTTCAATAATACCGAAGGTATTTATCTGTGTACGTATCTTCAGAAGTGATGGGAGTTGGAAGTTTCTTCAATCTGCAATCTCTCCTAGACCTTGATATCCTTTAATTTTACCTGCAAAATATAGTGGGGGTTCGTTTAGCTAATTATATTAATCACAAATGACCAATCATCAGTACTATATTGTAAATCACTTACTTATTAACGTGCCAGAATAGTTACTAAGAAAGGGTAAATTGCATAACACCCAAACACTTTCAGCATTTTGTAAATAGACCCCAATAATTTCTAAACTAAACCACCAATAACTATTGGAATTGTAGAAAACTCCCATTCAACTTTTCCATTTTGCAAATAACCCCCATGACATCATCAGTCCACAATTAGGATATAAATGTGTTGCCAACGCAAAATGTGGTACTCGTTGATAAAATATCTTAACATGGAGTTGCTAGATTGGTTCACAGTCATATATTGAAGATAAATAGGGGAACTCGCTTTATCTGTGACAAATTGGTCATTGGTTGGTGTAATATGGGGATAATTGGGATAAATTTTAGGATAGTGGTTTTTGGTGTTATTAGTCAGGATAATGGGACAGGGATAATAACTTTTAGTGTTATTGATTTTGTGGGAGACTAGTGAGATAATTACCCCACATGGAATAAATTATCCCACTCTTATGAATTTTTTTTCCCACAAGCTAAAATTTACCCCAACTCTCACAATGGAACAAATTGAGATGAGTGCAACATTCATATATTAACTACATATAATATATGTGCTAATCATATTAACTAAATATAAAATTATTATATAATTAATATCATTATACTTATTTTTAATATAGTATATTAATTATATTGTAATGTATTAAATTTTCATATTATATTATATTTGTTATAATATAATATAATATAATATAATATAATATAGTTGATGTCTGATATCAAACAGTAAAATAGAAGGAACAGTTAAGTTGACAGAGGTACTCTAACCCTTAAAATGTCTGGTTCTCGAGTAAGTTGTTCTTCCTTGCGCAAGAAGCAAATCGTAAGAGGACAGGGTTGAATTCCCCGGTTGTTCCTCCGACAATCAAGTCAGTGAGTTGCTTGAGTGAAAAAGTTAAAATGAACTATAGTAGTTCTTAAACACAGTCAGTAGTGAGGAAGATCATCCCCATTATTAAAAATAGTACACCTATTTATAGTGATGGCAAAATGGTAGACTGATAAATTCGACCGAGTATGGGATGACGACCACGTCAGCCTCTGCTCTACAGGTGTCGGCCGACGAGTGGAGGAGAGACCACTTTGGTATTTAATACGAAGAGATTGGGGGTGTACCTTATCGACACGGTCCGATGTGTCATAAAGACTATTCAGATGAATAATTGTGCCCATAATACATTTAATGACATTTATTGGAGGCGATTGGTTGCTAGTGTATGGGAAGGGATTCGTGGGTCGAGACACTTTATCGCCTTCCTACTCGTCTGGAGGTCGATTAGTACTGCCTTTTGAGTCACCTTCACGAAATGTTGTCCTAATGGTCGAGCGATGAGGTCGATAAGAGAGTCGACCAAGCCTCGGGTCGACATGCAGCACCTCTCGAGTCGTCCTCGCAAGACGTTAAGATGTCGAGTCGTCCGGGCTGGGCCTTGGGTTATCTTGAAGTGAGACACATAACTTGATTATGTATAATGTGGGATACTTATCTACTCTTGATTGGAGATTTCTTATCAGCACTAGAATGACTATAATAGTTATATTATGTTCTACTGAGCTTATTACTATAATTTGACATATCAAATAAAAGTAATATATAACATTATAATATAGTATAATATGATAAATATAAAATGATTATATAATTAATATCATTAAACTTAATTTTATTGTATTATATTAATAATAATGTAATGTATTAAAATTTATATTATATTATATTTATTATAATATAATATTTTACAACATAATATATATATAATTATAATATTATTTATTATAATATAATATAATATAATATGTTATATTATATTCTACTAAGCATATTAATATAAGATGACATATTAATTAAAAGTAATATATAATATTATTGTATATTGTAATGCAATAAATTATATATTTATTATGATGTGTATATTACAGTATAATATACTTTATCATTTATAATATAATGAAAACAACATATAATTGATTATGTCGTAATATATTACAGTACCATATATTAAATAATAATAATTATAATACACTATAATATGCTATTTGAATGTATTATATTAATTATTATATAATATAATATTTTAATTATAATATAATATAAGTTATTATAATATACTTATATTATATTATTTATTAAACTATATTATAATATACTACAATAATTAAAATATAATTTACTATAATATTCTGATACAATCTATGACATTACACATATATATTAATATAGATTTATAGTATAAGACAACTGTTGATGTATGGAATCACACAATCAAATGAAGGGAGTTAATTGTGTTGACGGAGGTCCTCTAACTCTCCAAATGTCTGGTTTTTGGATAAGAAGTACTTTTTCCAGCATAAGTAACATATCATAAGAGAGCGGGGTGTGATTCCCTGGTTGTTCCTCTGACGATCGAGTAAAATGAACTATTGCAATTCTTAAGTTTAGAGAATGCTGGAAAAAACTTACATTGTAATGGAAAATAGTATCTCTTTTTATAGTAGTGGAACGAGGGTAGGAGGGTAACTTTGGTTGGGCAAGGGCTGGGCGGCCAAGTCTGCTTTAACTTTACAAGTGTCGGCTGAGGAGTGGGTGAGAGGTCACTTCGGTTTAATGCGAAGTGATGTGAGGTGTGCGGTGCTGACGTGGTGTCATAAATACTATTGGAGGTAGATAAATGATAGCACTCATAATGCATTCAATGGCATTTATAGCGAGATGATTGGTCATCAGTGCATAGGAGGGGCTCGAGGCTCGAGGCATTTCGTCGCCTTTCTACTCGTCTGGTGGTCGAGAAGTACTGCCTTTCGAGTCGCCCTCACTAGGTGTTAGCCAATGGGTTGCCGAGTGGAGTGTTTAAGTAGTCGACTTAGCCGGGAGACGACACGTAACGCATTTTGGGTCGTCGATATGTAACACCTTTCGAGTCATCCTCGCAGGATGTCAGTATGTCGAGTCAACCAGACTAGGCTCCTGATTATCTTAAGATACCGACCTGATTATGCATAATGTGAGACACTTGTCTGCAATTGATTAGAGATTATTTTCCATCACTAAAATGGCTATAACAATAACATACTTTAATATATATTATATTATATTAAATATATCGTAAGTATATTATATCAATTATTATATAATATAGCATACTACTATAATATAATATAATATAATATAATAATTAATAATATTGCTTAGTAATTATAGTATAACATGTTGTAATATTAGTGTAAAGTAAAATAATATATTATATTATTACAACATACTAAACTAATTGGATAAATTAATTTAGAATTAATTAATAGATAAATATTATATTTTAATAAGGTGCCACATCATCAATTATTCCACATAAATTTTTAAACCAAAACTTCAAATTGTCTCATTATCTCAACTTATCACACTTTATCCCGCTCAAAATATCCTAAAATGAATAAAATTGTTCCATTAGAATAATTATCTCATTTGGCCTTAACTTGTCGTAACCAATAACCCTCAAAGTGAGAAGTTCGTTATTTGGCAACTTACAATGGTTATAGAACGAGCATATTAAAGCTTACCTAAATTAATGAGCACAGAACATATTAAAAAGAAGGGGAAATTGCTTCTAGCCCCTAATTTCATTACAAGTGTTCTACCCCCTCCCAAAACTTTTTCAAAGCTCCCAAAACCCCCAAAAACAAACACATAATTCCCTGAACCCCTAAAACACAAAACCTAAGAGTTTAAAACATGTGAAGACTATAATGCCCTCTCTCTCTCTCTCTCTCTCTCTCTCTCTCTCTCATGATGTTACTATGATAATTTAAAATGGGTTTTGAGGGGGAAAATTCTAGTTCCCTCCAAAATTTTTCGATGGCGTCAACATTGGCGGTAGTACTTTTTCGGCGTTTGTTCATGAGGCGAAGAAAAAGTCATGGGAAAACTAGTATTTTTCGGTAGAATATTTGTAAGGAAATGGTGAGAAAGTTTCACCGTTGAGAAGAAAACGATGTTCGTTCATCGGTGGAATACTTGTAAGGAATTTGATGACTTGAGATTAAAATAAAGATGTAAATTTATATATTATTGCTATTTCATGGTAATAAATTTGTTGTTAAGCTTATGAGTTAGTGGTGAAGGGAGGTTACATGTTGGTTTTGAAGGTTACGGGTTGGTTGTGAAGGATACGCGTTGGTTGTGAAGGTGTTACGGGTTTGTTGTGCAGGATACATGTTGGTTGTGAAGATTACGCGTTGGTTGTAAATGTGTTACAATTTGGTTATTAAGGTTACGGATTGGTTGTTAAGGTTAAGGGTTGATTGTTAAGGTTACGGGTCAGTTGTTAAGGTTACGGGTCGGTTGTTAATGTTACGGGTTAATTATGAACCTCGGTAACTTAAGATTAAAATAGAGTATGTAAATTTATATATTATTATTATTTCAAGGTAATAAATTTGTTGTTAAGCTTATGAGTTGGTGGTGAAGGGAGGTTACATGTTGGTTTTGTAGGTTACAAGTTTGTTGTGAAGGATACGCGTCAGTTGTGAAGGTGTTACGGGTTAGTTGTTAAGGTTAGGGTTGGTTGTTAAGGTTACGGGTCGGTTGTTAAGGTTACGGGTCAATTATTAAAGTTATGTTAATGTTACGGATTGGTTGTGAAACTTGGTAACTTGAGATTAAAATAGAGTATGTAAATTTATATATTATTATTATTTCAAGTAATAAATTTGTTGTTAAGCTTATGAGTTGGTGGTGAAGAGAGGTTACATGTTGGTTTTGTAGGTTACGAGTTTGTTGTGAAGGATACGTGTCGGTTGTGAAGGTGTTACAGGTTGGTTGTTAAGGTTAGGGTTCGTTGTTAAGGTTATGGGTTAGTTGTTAAGGCTACGGGTAAGTTGTTAAAGTTACGGGTCGGTTGTTAAGGTTCGGGTCGGTTGTTAAGGTTACGCATTATGAAGATTACGCGTTGGTTGTTAAGGTTACGGGTTAGTTGTTAAGGTTACGGGTCGGTTGTTAAGGTTACGGGTCAGTTGTTAAGATTACGGGTTAGTTGTTAAGGTTACCGAGGTTACCGATGTTCACAACCAACCCGTAACTTTAACAACCAACCCGTAACCTTAACAACCAACCCTTAACCTTAACAACCGACTCGTAACATTAACAACCGACCCGTAACCTTAATAACTAACCCGTAACCTTAACAACCAACGCGTAATCTTCACAACGCGTAACATTAACAACCGACCCTAACCTTAACAACCGACCTTAACAACCAACTCGTAAGCTTAACAACCAATTCTTAAGCTTAACAACCGACTCTTAGCCTTAACAACCAACCCGTAATACCTTCAAAACCAAGCCTTTAATTCATTACCAAAATAGCTACGCTAGCATCAAAGTTTTTACTCCAAAAACTGAACTCTGCTTCTCCCTTCATTCCTAAACTAGAAACTAAAAAAGCCAAAGTAAAAGACAACAAAATTAACTATATATAGTCACACTAAGTTCTAAGAAGGAAGAAAAAGGGAAAAAGAAAACCAAATTAAAACAACATCGACGACACCGGCGGTGGCTCACTGAGATCGAACGGTAGTCCCCTCCCACTGACACTCTCGGCCTCCTGCCTCCGAGCCCCACCGATTTTCTCCCGTTGAAAGCACCCTCCAAGAACAAGATTCATCGACGGCGGAGCCACCACTATCGCCGGCGGCGGCAGAGGCATCATAGAAGGCGGCATGGGGCCCATGAACTAGCTGATCAGGCAAGGCTTCAAGTTGAGATCCAGCGACACCGGCATCGACATCAGAGGCGGCGGCGACGGATTCACGTAGAGATGGGGCGGGGAGATTAAAAACAGAGAAAGAGAGAAAGGGTATTATGGTCTTCACATATTTAAAACTCCTGGGTTTTTTGTTTTGGAGGCTCAAAGAATAATGAGTTTACTTTCGGGGGTTTTGGGAGAGTTGAAAAAGTCTTGGAATGGGGTAGAATAGTTGTTAAAAAATTGGGGGCTAGAAATAATTTCCCCTAAAAAGAATTGTAGACATATTCTTCAGTAATTAAATAGGCATATTAGGTGAGGAAGCCACTATTTCAATTTCAACCCCGTCATGAGACTTCTTTCTATTCTTTGACTAACCTAACTCATTTTATCAAGGATGACCAAAATTAAGAGACAAACTAATTAAGAGAGTCGGTAGAGAGATATTCCTTGGGGCATAAGGTTACAAGACCAAAATTAAGAGACAACTAATTAAGAGAGTCGGTAGAGAGACATTCCTTGGGGCGTAAGGTTAGAAGAGAACTATATTAATATCTTCAATTAGTTAACCCATTGCTGCATCTCTCATTCTGTAGCTAGAAATCGATTCGTAAAAAAATAGGTACATGTTCATCAGAACGACCGAAGAAATCAAAGAGATCAAAGTTTAATCAAATGGGGCCAAGTTGGGTATCTGTAAGTCAAATCTCACCAAAATTTTGAATTATTTGAACTTCCTTGTTGCCAAAGAAAATGACAACACAATAAAAGACTGGCTCTTCAAAACGAGCCGGCATGCTATTTTAGAAGTCTCACTACGAACGGTCAAACTCAACACCCGAAATTTCAAAAATTTCCCTTATCATGTATTTATGTATTTGAAGCAAAGTAAGGTATCCAATAAAAAATCACAGCCTGTTTTCGCTGGAACTTTGGACTTATAGATGGATTTTGGCATTATCTAGAGTTTTGAACAGAAACGTAGGAGTTTCTTTTTGAGGAGAGAAATGGTAGATAATTGCTTCAAAATTTTCCGTTGCAAATACTTTAACTAGATGCTAACTTAATGCTTTTTCTTTTTAAATTTCTCCTAATTAAGCACCATAATCAAAAATTGCAAACAACTGAAACGCATAAGTAATGACCCAATATCTTACCGCCTCAATGTCGATCCTGTACACGAGCAGCCTTTTCCTCTCCCGGCAACTAGTTCTATAACCCACCAGAATATGAGCCATCGCCAGCGCCATGGAGCTCAAGAACAAAGCGTCAACCGCAGCACCGTCCTTGTTTCCGATCGCAAGCAGGCGCCGACCTTGTACCATCTCGGTCCCAAACATGGTCGTCGCCTTGAGCGATACGAACCCAATCGACCCGACACTGCAAACCGTCGTGATTCCTAAGTACGGCCCTCGCCCTTCAAAAACCAAATACACACCTGAAATTGTGACCTATATTAGCATCAGAAATTAGAACTTTAGGATGTGACGTAAAAATTTGTTGAAAATACGAATGAGAAAACATGTGAAATAACATGTATACGCCTGTTTAGCTAGCATGATGATTTATATCTGCATGTATTATTAAACCGTTCGCTTTAATCTAGAGATATGGAGAACACAAAACAAGAGAAAAAACATTTACAGAGAAATTCCGTTAACGCAATCAATTTGGACATCGATAAGAAAAAACTCAAAGCGAGTCAATTAGAGCTTTTTCCCCAGGGCGAAACCATACTGTTTCATTAATAAGAGTTTGACGAAACAAGCCCAAAGTATCAAAGAAGAACGATTAGAGGTTCCTGATTCTGAATTCTTACATAGGATGAGCAGGGACCTCGCAACCGAGACAAGAGGCACATCAACAAGCGACGATTGAAACCGATAACTCTTGAGCTGCGATAAAACGCCCACCGCGGAGAAAGCGGGATTAGATGCAGCCGAGAGCAGCGCCGACGGAAGAAGCAAATCTAGAATCACGACAAGCAGAGGAGGAGCACAGACAAGAAGCAGAGAAGCCAACATGTTGAGAAGAAAGAAGAGGGTTTTGGCCCATCGCAGAATTCGACTCTCTTTGTACAAAGCCATGAGAATGAGAGCTAGCTGTTGCTAACTGAAATTTAGTTAATTTTGTTGGGATCGGAGATGCCATATATTCACAATAGAGATACAGAGAGGAGAGAGAGAGGACATATGAAATAATTTTACGGTTTTTCTATAGAGTGCCCTTGGGCACTCTATAAGAGAGGAGAGA
>BQKN01064258.1:191236-207968 GCA_022839385.1 Asparagus kiusianus
TCTCTCCTCTCTTATAGAGTGCCCAAGGGCACTCTATAGAAAAACCGATAATTTTATACGGTTGCGGGTCCTGAGTACATCGATATTATTATTGCAATCACGCCAGCAGCCGCGTAGAAACCGCATAGTTCGCGAGAAAGAGAGAAGAATTAAATTCGGCTGACTCGATAACTTTTGTGTGCCGTGCTACCACACGTTAGATTCTTCTATGGCTTTTTGATAAATTTGAGCTTTACTTTGCAAGAGAGCATTTAATTAGTATAAGGAGGATTACTGGGAAAAAAAGGGATAATGTAATTTTCACATGAAAAAGCATAGGTTAGAGATTCAAGTTGAGCTCTAGAGTGTTATCTATAATATTAAAGCTACGGATACTACCATTCAAATTTAAGATCCATGCCCTTAGATATGATCTACTATACATCAACTATCTAAAATTAAATTGTAAAAAAAAAATTAAAGAGCGTTTAACCTTATGTATGTTATCATAATCAATTTTTGAGAATTTTCACAAAATTGATTATCTTGACACATGCTTAAAAACGAATAGAAATCATTATACATTTTGTTTCTACATAGACCATGTATAGTCCAACCAGACCATCACATCCAAAATTTTAGATTTTATTCGAAGATTTCAACTTTAAATTTGGATTAACAATATTTACTTCTGGTATACTATCAATAGTACTTTGAGCTCAATTTAGATATTTTTTCGTTTTTTGTTGAAAAATAATAAAGGTGATTGCAATAATAATCAGAATCAGAAACATGTCGTGCCATAGCATAATATTCTTTCTTAGTATACTTTGTATATGAGTCTATCATCATGTATACTTGGAAGGTGTTGATAACTGCTAGTATAGTAAGAGTGTTTCGACTCTGAATGAGATCAAGTTTTTAAGACGAGATGCAAGCAGTGCATCTCTGGAAATGCCCAACTATATAAACATAATTGTGTGGCTGCAATTAGAGGAAGTAGGTTATTCCTTGAAATTGTTCATGAAAAAGATAAGGACGCATGACCATAATGCGTCAAACCTAAAAATTGCTTCTATAGCCTATATCTTATTGTTACCAATGAATATCACCACATCAAAGGTTCAAGTTCAGGACATAGTTTAACTTCGTTCCTGTGTGGTGATAAAATTGGATAACTATAGGGAAGGTTCAAATCGGAAGATACCTTCTCCGAAAGCATGATATGTAAAATATTTATTACTTTCAGCTATGGAATTGTGGGGATTGTTGAAATAAATGAATCTTAGAGGGGTTTTATGAAAAGATGTCATTTATTGCTTGGATTCCATAGATGAAAATTAAAATACGTTTAATTAGTAGTATGTGAGTTTTAGTCCCATATTGGCTAATTAAATACATTTTAGTTGGTTTAAATTAACACACGTGTTATTTATGGCATAACAAAGGTGTTAGTATTATACACTTGTGTTAGTATATAAGCGAGCGGGCTTGGGCGTGCGAGTTCGGGCGTTAATTTAAACGTGCAGTGCTTTAAAGCAGCTTAAACGTTTTGCATATGCTAACTTAAAACCAGTTGAACGTTTCATACGTTACAAACGTTACAAGGATTGAGTAGGTTTTATTGCAGACGTTACAAAAGTTGCAATAACTAGAATTCAAACATTTGTCTCCCGTGAACCTTATAAAAGGGCATCTTCTAATCATTTGAAAGACATAAAACAGAAAACGAAATCTCTTGTCTTCTTCTTCACTTTCAATTCTAAAAGGTGTTTAGTATTTGAGATTCTGGCGATTTGAAGAACCAGTCAAGGTATTCACAAGAAGAGAGCGCTTCTTTGGACTGCAGCCGTCTCATCCTCGGAAGTACTGTGTAGACCCAACGCTACCGTAGGTGGGGTAAAGTTTCTTCTAGGTCAGCCCTCCGTTAAGAGGACGATTCAGCGCTTTTGTAAAGTATTTTGAACTTGAAGTATTTTTAATAAGATATTTCTAACTTTCTGCTCTTTTCTTTTATTCCTGTAAGATTTATTCTGCACTCTTTTGAATCTGTTTTTATGCTTAATTTTCCCAACAGTAAGGACACCACCACCGCATCTAAGTAAAAATATTACTCGTTAACATTTTGGAATTTTTTTTACTACTTGCAACTAACGTAACAGAGCGCAGTAGATGCAACCGAGAGCAGGTGTTAGACGTTAATTAACTGCTAAGTAAGGGTGCGTCTGTTTTCTGTTGATGAGAGTACAACACAAGTTGCGTTTTGGGATATCTGAACGAATAGAACACTTATTGGACGCTTCTAATTTGGAAAAGGAATGGTAGTTTCTAGGAACTGAGATGACGGTTCAAAGCGAGCTTCCCCGTTTTTCTTAGCCGTCGATGGCCTGCAGTCGGCTCAAAATGTGGACGAGAATCCCACAATTAATGTGACGTATTTATCAAAGCCACAACAGTACATCAAGGGCGAAGCTTGGAACAGTTATAGCATCGAATGAAGAGTCTCTTTTCTTAAGCATGTTATTAATGTGAGATTGGTGGCTTATAAAAAAAATTAGGGATAGTGGGTCCTACTTGTTTGCGTTTCAAACTTTGGTGGAGGCATCATGTTGTTTTTCTATTGCGTCCGTGTATACAATTCCGTGGGCTGGTGATGGAAGTGAAGAGTTTTGGTTCATTAAGAAAATTGAAGTAGGATCAGATTGATTATAATATGATTGACATCAAAATTAATCCTTGTGAGTTCTTTAAGTGATTTTAGAACTGCCATTAATGTGTTACAATATGAAGCTATCATGTTCGATTTCGTTATAGCCTGAAAAGCTCGGTGCAGCGGAAGGAAAGTTCAAATAAATTTCAAGAAAAACTTAATGCTGCATAAAATGCATTAGGCTCATAAAAAAGATAATCAACTCGCTTGGACATATTAGAGTATTATGGCTCGAGTTTCTTTCATTCTTTTTCTCTCTTTCTTTTTTTTTCTTGAGGAAAAATAGGAATTTAGGTTCATATTATTACAAGTGTTATGTCCAGGCTCACATATGTTAATTTGGTTTACTCGAATTTTTCTATCTCTCCCCGCCCCCCTTTCTCGGAAAAATAGGATTTCGGGTTTAGAGCATGGTATAGAAATGGTGTAGAGCATGGTATAGAAATGGTTATTTGAACATATATTGATATTTAAAGTTATATAAAATTAACGTTGTGTAATGAAATGTTCTTATCAAAATGCATGAGCAAAAATTCTAAGAGTGTGACTGCATCGAATCATCAATTAAATATTCACTGATCACGATATTTCAAAATTAACCAAACAAATTAAACTAACTTTCAGCATTTTGTAGTAAATCCCTAATAAAATTCAAAATCGCACTAAACATGTTGATGTCATTTATTAAACAGAGGGTTTGTGTGATGATTTATGGAATGATTAGGGTCCTCTAATTCCTTCTAATGAGTGGTTCTGGGGTTCGCTGTTCTTCCCTGCACATGAAAGAACTCGTAAGAGGGCAGAGTTGGGTTCTTCGGATGTTCATCCGACAATCAAGCCTGTAATTGATCTTGAGTGGAAAATATAAAGTTACTTCTCCGTTACGTAAAAAAGGCCAAAGAGAGTTACCTCATGTAGTACCGCTCTTTTTATAGTGGGTTTAAGGGGCAAGAAGGTAACTTAGGCCGAGTTTAGCTAGGTAGCTGATGTTAGCCCTTATGTTTTGATAATGATTTACAACCACCATTATCGGTACTAATTGCTTGTTGAGTGATATTGTAGTTAATATATATATCAAGCTTGTTAGTATCACTTATGGAGGATTGGATGGAATATGAGCTACAACGATGATATCCAAAGAAGGAGGAGGCATAGTGATGAAGCAATGTTTAATCAAGAACAATAAACGCAATGAGAAGCTTCATCAACTCAAAGCAATATCAAGACTCAAGAAATGTAATTCTATGTGAGGATATTTGCTAGTTTTTCTTTTCTCTCTAGTGCTAGAATGTAGGCAAGTAGTTGTAGATTTTATTTGAAGCTATTGGGATATCACACACACGTTTTCATACTTATACTTTTAAGCGTTTTTGTCAAAATATTGTTTTTCACAAGTATGAATACCTATTCGCAAAATCCCTTTTCTAAACAGTTTGTTTTTTAGTATTAAAAACATTTTACAAAGTTACACAATGTTTAAAAATCAATTAATTATTTTTACAGATATTTAAAAGGTCAAAAACTATTTTCAAAACTTTGTCAGCCATGTATCAGTTCGCGATCGACCGCTACGGTCGAACGCACCTATGTTTTTCCCTAAGGAGCCAGCAGAAACTTTCACGGTCGACTGCCTTGAGTCTAAAGACTTTCGCGGTCGACCGCCACGATCGACCTTCAGTCTGTAAATTCCCACGGTCGATCGTCACGGTCGACTGTAGAACTTTCTAGAAATTTTTTCAGTTTTAAATGTGGTTCATGGTCGACCGCGAGAATCTCACGGTCGACCACCGTTCACCCCAACGGACTTTTTGGTATAGATTTTAGAAACGATTATTATGGGATTTTGGGGGATTTGTGTATGGGCTTTGACTGCTGTGTTTTCTTCTATTTAGACCCCTCATATCCCTCTTCTTCAACTTGTCCCAAGCATTTTGAAAAACCAGAGTTTTATTTTACTGAGAGCTAAACTTTCAATCCTGTTTTCTCTGTTTTCAAGTTCACATCTCAAGCTTTAGTGTAATCTTTCTCCTTGCCATAGGGACAGTGTAAAGAGAGAGATTTTACACCATTTACTATTGTTGTGAGCTTGATCTTGTGAAGATCAACTGTGTGGGAGTGAGATCTTGTGTTGATCAACTGTGTAGTTGTGAGATCTTGTGAAGATCGTTGTGTAAAAGAAGTTTCGGCTTCCAAACCGGGTTGTGTAGTGGATTCTCGTCGAGAGTGGCGAGCGGGGACGTAGGTCAGCGGGCCGAACCTTGTTAACACATCGCGCGTCACTTGGATGATGATTTCTAACTCTATCTCATTTACTTTGGTTATTCATTTTGTGGGGTATTGTTTGTCTCATATTTTATTACACAATTATTACCTTAAGACCCTAATCACCCCCCTCTAGGGTTTAACAATTGGTATCAGAGCTGATCTTTATATTAGTTTTCGGTCTAACCACCTTAGAGAAAAGATCTTATGAAGGTTTTAATGAATGTGCATATGTTAGAGGGACAATCCACCACTAAACCCCCACTTTTTATTAGTAGCAATTTTGCCTATTGGAAGGCTAGAATGAGGATTTATCTTCGTTGCATTGATCTTAACATTTTAGAACTCATAGAGAAGAAATATGAAGAAAATTTCAAGATTAGTAACATGACCGATGGAGAAAGGCACCAAGCTAATCTCAATGCAAAGGCCATGAATGCCTTAATTTATGGTCTTTCCCCCAATGAGTATAATAGGGTTTTTACGTGTGCAACCGCATACGAAATTTAGGTGAAATTATGTATTACACATGAAGGAACCCTCCAAGTTAAGGAATCTAAGATTAGTGGGCTTATGCATGAGTATTAGTTGTTTAAAATACTTCCAAATGAATCCATTGATGCTATGTTTTCTTGCTTCACTAATATAATCAATGAATTGCATGGTCTTAACAAACAATTGACTATCCAAGAGTTGAACTATAAGATTCTTCGTTCATTGACTCCAGCATGGGAGCCCAAAGCTACGGTCATAGAGAAAGCTCACGATCTTACTACTCTAGCTCTCGATGGCCTCATTGGCAAGCTTAAGGTTCATGAGAAGAAGCTTAAGGGAAAGGAGGAGGAAGTGCCCCCAACAGGAAATTGAGGAGCCATTACAAAAAATAAAGACCATAGTTCTCAAGGGAGCTATTGATAACTCCTCATCATCGTCGGATAGTAAAGTTGATTTTTCTAGAGAAGTGGCTCACCTATCTAGAAGAATATCAAGACTCATTAAAATGAATAAGAAGTTTAATCCTCGATCTAACAACAAATTTTCTTCACGTGTAGGAAAATGCTTTGAATGCAACGAACCGGGTCATATTACCAAAGATTACCCTAAGCTCAAGAAAAAATATTTGAAATATAAGAAGAAGAAAGTCATGTATGCCGGATGGGAGGAATCCGAACCAAGCGATTCTGATAGCAATGAAGAAGGAGCAAAGATTGCTCTTCATGATCCTAACATTTGTTTTATGACTTATGAAAAGGAGGTAGTTTCTAATACCGAAAGTGAATCCTTTTACATGCAATGTGATCTAGCAACCGCATTAGAAGAGTTAAATATTGAGTTTAAAAGGATGTCAAAAGAATATTCTTTCCTTAAAAAATTGCATACTTTTTGTGACTCCAAACTTGAACAACTACAATCATCTCTTGCTTTAAAAGATGAATTGCTAGGGGATCTTGATTTTAAAAACAAACAATTAAAATCTAAGATTGAAAGACTTGAAATTAAAAGTGGTAGAATTAGACCTACTCATGCATATGCTAGTCATCATCACCATGAGAGAAATAGATTTCATAGATCTCATACTTCTACACATAAGAGAAATTTTGTGTGCACATATTACATGAAACATGGTCATATCTCCACTCATTATAGGATTAAAGATAATCATGATTTTTATAGAATGATATGGGTACCCAAAGGTACCAAGCTTACTAACCACCAAGGATCCAAGATTTGGGTACCTAAAGTTATTACATCTTCATCTATTATAAGGAACATCACAAACACAACGTAGAGAGATATGGTACCTTGATAGTGGTTGCTCACATCATATGACATGTAACAAAGAGCTATTTGTAACCCTATCAAGGATTGAAGGAGGTAATGTCTCATTCGATGGCGGTGAGAAAGGTAAAATCATAGGTATTGGATGCATTGGTAAGATACCTTCTCCCGTAATAGAAGATATTTATTTGGTTAATGGCTTGAAACATAATCTTCTTAGCATTAGCCAATTGAGTGACAAAGCTTTTGATATTTTGTTTTAACCGGATAAGTGCATTATTAGCTCACATAGAAAAACTATTTTTGTTGCTAATAGAAAATCTATTATATACATTTTTGAGATGAATGAGCTAGTAGATCAAGATGTTAAATGTCTTGCGGCGGTTGATGAAAACCCTTGGATTTGGCATAAGAGGATTGGATACACTAACATGGAGTTGATATCCAAATTATCCAAGAGGAATCTTGTAAAAGGGTTACCAAACTTGCATTTCATCAAAGATACTATTTGTGAAGATTGTGCTAAAGGTAAACAAACTAAGTCTACCTTCGAATCCATCAATGAGGTATTAACTTCTAAACCCTTGTAATTAATTCATCTTGATTTATTTGGTCCTATGCGTGTTACCTCTCTAGGAGGCAAACATTATGTTTTTGTTATCATTGATGATTTCTCTCGTTTTATATGGACAATCTTTCTTGATAGTAAAGATGAATGTTTTGAAGAATTTTCAAATTATGTCAAAAGAATTGAAAATAAAAAAGAGTTGAAAGTTGTTAAAATTAGAAGTGATCATGGTGGTGAATTTCAAAATAATTTTTTCTATGATTTTTGTGCACATCGTGGTATAACTCATATGTTTTCCGCTCCAAGAACACCACAACACAATGATGTTATTGAATGGAAAAATCGCACCATACAAGAGATGACACGAACTATGTTAAATTCTTTTGATTTGCCTAAGTATTTTTAGGCGGAAGCCGTCAATACGGATTGTAATGTTTTGAATCGTGTTTTGATTAGACCAAAGCTTAAGAAAACCCCTTATGAACTATTTTATGGTAAAACTCATTTTATTAGATATTTTCGTATCTTTGGTTGTAAATGCTTTATTTTAAATACAAAAGATCATCATGATAAATTTGATTCTAAAATTGATGTTGCCATTTTCCTAGGATATACACCTCGAAGTAAAGCTTATAGGGTCTTCAACAAACGAACTCTTGTTGTTGAAGAATCTATAAACATTACTTTTAATGAGACTAATATTGGTTTACAAGTTGGTTTGTCTAGGAAAGATGATGATGATGTTGAGGGAGGATTGGAATTTTTGCAACTAAGTGAAACACCCTCAATAGATTCTCAAAAGGATGGGGAAAGCAACAACATTCAAGTGCAAGAGCAAGAAGAACTCTCCAAAGCATGGAAATTTGCACCAAATCATCCAAAGGAGCAAATAATAGGGAATCCTTCACAAGAGGTTCTAACTCGCTCAAAGGCTTTGATTGAATATGGTAATGTTGCCTTCTTATCTCAAATAGAACCTAAAAAGATTAATGATGCTTTAAAGGATGAGTTTTGGGTTTTAGATATGCATGATGAATTAAATAATTTTTAAAGAAATATTTGGAAACCAGTTCCTAGACCTAACAATGCTAGTGTAATTGGAACAAAATGGGTTTTTAGAAGCAAACTTGATGAACATGGCATTGTAACAAGAAATAAAGCTATTTTGGTTGCCCAAGGATACAATCAAGAGGAGGGCATATATTATGATGAAACTTTTGCACCGGTTACAAGGTTAGAATCTATTAGGATGTTTTTGGAATTTGCAAGTTTTAAGAATTTTAAATTATTTCAAATGGATATTAAAAGTGCCTTTTTAAATAGTTTTATAGAAGAGGAAGTATATGTTGAGCAACCCTTGGGTTTTATGGATCATTCATTTCCTAATCATGTTTACCGTGTTCAAAAAGCTTTATATGGGTTGAAACAAGCTCCTAGAGCTTGGTATGCTCACATCTCTAGTTTTCTTCTTGAAAATGGTTTTTCAAAAGGGAAATTTGATAATACTCTTTTTGTGAGAAAAAAATGATTTCATTTTAGTTCAAATATATGTTAATGATATCATTTTTTGTGCTACTAATAAATCTCTATGCAAGGATTTTTCTAAAGTTATGCAAGATCATTTTGAGATGAGCATGATGGGAGAGCTCATATTCTTTCTCGGGCTCCAAGTCAAGCAAACTAAGGATGAGATATTTATTTCTCAAAGCAAGTATGTTAGAGAATTGGTGAAGAAATTCAAATTGGAGAATTCTAAGCATGCACCAACTCCCATGAGTACAAGTATCAAGCTTGATGCGGATGATAGTGGTGAAGATGTAGACCAAAAACTATACCGAGGTATGATAGGTAGTATTCTTTATCTCACCGCTAGTAGACCCGATATTATGTTTAGTGTGTGTGCTTGTGCCTGTTTTCAAGCTTCTCCTAAAACATCACATTTAATTGCGGTTAAAAGAATTATTAAATATGTTAATAGAATAATTGATCTTGGTTTATTTTATCCTAAAAGCACCTCTTTTGATCTTTATGGTTTTTGTGATGCCGACTTTGCCGGATGTAAGGTAGATCGTAAAAGTACGAGTGGTACATGTCAATTCTTGGGTAACTCTCTGCTCTCTTGGGCCTCCAAGAAATAAAATTATGTTGCCTTGTCCACTACGGAAGCGGAATACATTACCGTCGGCTTATGTTGTGCCTAAGTTTTGTGGATAAAACAAAATTTAGTTGACTATGATTTGAATTTTTAAAATATAAAAATCTTTTGTGATAATACTAGTGCTATAAATATTTTAAAAAATTCTGTTTTGCACTCTAGAACCAAACATATTGATGTGCGCCATCATTTCTTACGCGATCATGTAGAGAGGCAAGATATTTCCCTTGTTTACATTGACACTAAATCTCAATTAGCGGACATCTTTACCAAGCCTCTTAGTGAAGATGATTTTTATCGCATAAGAAATGATTTGGGTTTATGCACTATGTAAAAGCTTTTGTTTTGTTTGTTTGTTGCACATCATATGCATTTTTTGTTTACCATTCCATTTACCTTATTTTGATGGTGACAAAGGGGGAGAGAAATCTCCTCATTTGTTGTACATAGTTAGGGAAAGCTCATAGATAGGGGGAGCTATTATCTATAAGCTATATTTATTTTGCTTTAATATAATGGTTAGTTGTCATCATAAAAAAGGGGAAGATTGTTAGCCCTTATATTTTGATAATAATTTATAACCACCATTATCGGTACTAATTGCTTGTTGAGTGATATTATAGTTAATATATATATCAAGCTTGTTAGTACCACTTATGGAGAATTGGATGGAATATGAGCTACAACGATGATATCCAAAGAAGGAGGAGGCATAGTGATGAAGCAATGTTTAATCAAGAACAATAAACGTAATGAGAAGCTTCATCAACTCAAAGCAATATCAAGACTCAAGAAATGTAATTCTATGTGAGGATATTTGCTAGTTTTTCTTTTCTCTCTAGTTCTAGAATGTAGGCAAGTAGTTGTAGATTTCATTTGAAGCTATTGAGATATCACACACACGTTTTCATACTTATACTTTTGAGCATTTTTGTTAAAATATTATTTTCATAAGTATGAGGACCTATTCGCAAAATTCCTTTTCTAAATAGTATGTTTTAGTATTAAAAACATTTTACAAAGTTACACAATGTTTAGAAATCAATTGAGTATTTTTACAGATTTTTAAAAGGTCAAAACTGTTTTCAAAATTATGTCAGCCATGTATCAGTTCGTGGTCGACCGCTACGGTCGACTGCACCTATGTTTTTCCCTGAGGAGCCAGGAGAAACTTTCACGGTCAACCGCCACGGTCGACCGTCAGCCTGTAAATTCCCACGGTCGACCGTCACGGTCGACCGTCACGGTCGACCGTAAAACTTTCTAGAAATTTTCTCAGTTTCAAATATGGTTTGCGGTCGACACCGTTCACCCAACGGACTTTTTGGTACAGATTTCAGAAACGATTATTACGGGATTTTAGGGGATTTGGGTATGGGCTTTGACTGCTGTGTTTTCTCCTATTTAAACCCCTCGTACCCCTCTTCTTCAACTTGTCTAAAGCATTTTGAAAAACCAGAGTTTTGTTTTACTGAGAGCCAAACTTTCAATCCTGTTTTCTCTATTTTCAAGTTCACATCCTAAGTTTCAGTGTGATCTTTCTTCTTGCCATAGGGACACTATAAAGAGAGAGATTTGACACCATTTACTACTGTTGTGAGCTTGATCTTGTGGAGATCAACTGTGTGGGAGTGAGATCTTGTGTTGATCAACTGTGTAGTTGTTAAATCTTGTGGAGATCGTTGTGTAGAAGAAGTTCCGGCTCCCAAACCGGGTTGTATAATGGATTCTCCTCGAGAGTGGGGAGCCGGGACATAGGTCAGCGAGCCGAACCTCGTTAATATATCGCGTGTCACTTGGATAACAATTTCTAACTATATCTCATTTACTTTTTATGGTGTATTGCTTGTCTCATATTTTATTGCACAATTATTGCCTTAAGACCCTAATCAATCCCTCTAGGGTCTAACAGCTGAGTCGGCAAACATGTGCTATGTGTCGATTGCTGTATGAGGTGAGTCACCTAGTCATTTATTTTGGAAATGATAGCAGATGCTTAGTGCTGACTAGGTCCGATGGGTCATAAAGACTATGAGGCTAGGATAATTATGATGTTGTCAGGGCAGTTAATGCAAAAGTAGTCGGCTGGCGAAGGGTTCGAGGTAACTATCATCTTTCAACTCCTCAGGTCCAGGGCTGAGAAGTACCGTCTTTTGACTCGGTTATGCGAGTTGTCGGCTAAACAGTAGGTCGAGTCGTATCACTGGTAGTCAATTGGAGGTTGGCCGAGTAGTACTACCTTTTATACTCGATTACGCGAGATGTCCGCCAATCAAGTCGGCCTTGTTGAGTAAGATGTTATCCTGGTTTGAATTAGTTAGCTTAGGCAGAGTGTAAGATATGTGTCGACTTCTCTGTGAAATTAATATTTAGTACTATTAAGGATTATAACAATTGACCCCTTTTATTTGGAGTCGGCATAGGCTAGGTCCGATGAAATGAGACTGTGGATTTGCTGAGTCACGAGGTGCATTAGTGAGGGATGACTACAAAGCCCCTTGGATGTGATGTTGCTTATGCCAGAGAACATCTCTTAGCTGTCACCACCACGTCTTTCGTGCCTGATTGTGGGCTATTTAAAGTAGGTGGACCTTGCCTCAATTCTGAAGAATCCATTTTGAATTCTGGAATTAATCTCAGCCATTGGCGTGAAACTAATCCAATCATTGGGATGTTGATATCTGTCGATCTAGCTATCTATAAGTAATCTATAAGTAAAGTGGGCGTGAGGAGAGGGATTTGCTTGTTTTTTAAAATCTCCAAATCTTAACCGAAAAAGAGAATTTTTGTCATTCTTCTTCTTCAGGCGATTTCTACGAATATTTTGATGACATCTTCCACTCTCAATGCTCATCAGGTTTAGTTGGAGATGCTCCACTCAAAGGTGACGTTGCCATAATTGAGGCCCTTATATGAGAGGTTTGATATCCTTCGGTCTTACAAGTTGAAGGCGCCGATGAAGTCACAGGCAGTTTTTGACCCTGATGCGAGTCGGGCTCCATTGTACGTAAAACATCTTGAGTGTGGTTTTTGCCTATCCCTACACTCATTCCTTCGCCGTGTCTTTACGTCTTTGGGGGCTTCATCGATGCAGATGAAACCAAACTCAATCGTGACTGTAGTTAGGTTTGTTATCATCTGTCATTGCTTGGAGGTCAAACTGACCTTGAATGTGCTTGCTCATCTGGTCAGCATCAAGGTGCACTAGCGCTAGGCCCACTTCATTTTAGGTGGTGGGAAGATTCAAGATTATCGCCGAACCTCCTTAGTCGAACAAGGACTGGAAGGAGAAATTTGTCTGGGTCTACGGGGATGACTCTAACTTGGGTTGTTTGAATTGGCCCGAGATCATGAGGGAGGCTTTGATGGTTGGGCTTCTGTCGAGTACTAAGAGGCGAGCGCTGGAGAGGATCAGAGCATATACCTGCTCCCACAAGATGGAAGACATACTCGATAATTCTGTTTTGCGAGTAATTAGCATCCCTCCCGTGAAACCTACGCCCAAAGATCACGAGTGGGTAGCTAGACTGACTCTAGGCTCAGAGGGAGCTACCGAGGTGTTTGCGGCAAACCTGCTAGAGTCCAGGAAGTGCTCCTAACAAGGCCGGCAAAATGTCATCATCAGGATTTGGACCTTGAGGAGGCTGTAGTGGTTTTTGCTCAGGCGGCTGATGTGGCTACTAAGTTGGCGGAGCCGTTGTTGGCCTTCTTGTTTTGATGATGTTTAACAAAAAATTTACTTCTAATATTGTTTGTCTAGTATTTGTGTTTTCGTATTTATTCTAGGCAAACAACGAGTTGGAGGATGGACGGAATTGTGCTTCAACGAATATATCCAATGGAGGTTGGTAGAATAGTGGAGTGAAGCCTTGCTATCAAGTTAAAGATCCAATTACAAGCTTCATCCTAGTTTACCAAGTTGAGCTACAATAAAGATCAAGATCAAGCTTGGGTAACATTTAGTTTAGGAGTTTATATTATGTGTGTTAGTACTTTAAGCTCAATCATATAAACACATACACGTTTTGGTTTTGTATATATATAGTTATATATATACATATATGTTTTGGTTTGATAGTTTTTAAGTTTTAATATAAAATAATTTAATATAATTAGAAAACATATTTTTGTTTCATACTTATATGCATACATATGATTTTATCAATATCAATTTTATTTAGTTCAACGAAATCATGTTTTAGTACATTATATGTGTATTTTGATAAAATACTACATTCATTATTTATAGACTTCATAACAATAGTTTACATCTTTCTTCAAGTCTATAAAATCATTTTGTAAAGTTTCAAAACATGGTTTAGCCAAAATGTCAAAATTCATATGTTTACATTTTCATGTTTTGGACTATTTTGCAAAATGATGATATTTTTCATTCGGGAAGTCATTTTAGAAAATCAGTTTTTGTAGCATATGTATTATCATATCTACAATCATATTCCAAAGTTTCATAATTTTTAGAATTTGTTTGATATTTTTAAACAGGGTTTTAAAATCAGCATTTTACTTTCAAACCTGTATTTCATATGTCAGTTTACGGTCGACCGTCACGGTCGACCGTCACGGTCGACCGTCACGGTCGACCGCACCTGAGTTTTTACCTACGGAGTCAAACAGACACTTTCACGGTCGACCGCCACGGTCGACCGTCAGCTCAAATTTTCCCATAGTCGACCACCACGGTCGACCGTCAAAGTCTCTGGAAAATTCTCAGCTTCGAAAGTGGCTCACGGTCGACCGTGAGATTTTCACGGTCGACCACCGTTCACTCCAACGACTATTTTTATACAGAATCAGATTTTTGATTCGTGGACTTTTTGGTCTTTTTCTTTGGGGTTTTGGCTGAGATTTTGGGTGGCTATAAATACCCCCTTGCTCTCATCCTTCACATCTATCTAAGAAGTTTTTAAACAAGAGTTTAACAAGGGTTTAAGTTTGTTTAGTGTTTGTTTAAAAGAGTTTTGTTTGTGAAGAAGTTTTACACAAGTGGAGGAGATCATCTACATTCTTTAGACTTCATTTTAATCTATCTCTCAATCTTGTTTTTCAGAGAAGAATTTCTAAACTCAATACTAGCTCTGTATTAACTCTTTGTTGTTTATCATTTTCATTAGGCTAGTATTTTCAATTGAGTTTAGTTGATTTGATTTCACTCATTGTTTACACACACCCACTTGAGCTTATTGTATTTGCATACATTGTATATTTGGGTTGGTGAGAGTTGTAACAATTAAGTATGAGCTTTCATTGTGTTCTCATCCATATTAGAGAACAAATAATTATTATAATTGTGCCTTATTGTGAGAATCACTTTGTAATACACTTGTATACCGAGAGACGTGTGTGGCGAGAGTCGGGGATCGTCCCAAGAGGAGTGACGTCGGTTGACGAACCTAGGGAGAGGTTGTATCCGAGCACTTGAGGGAGACACGTCTAGTTCAACACTTGAGAGGGTATAAAGTGGGATTACAAGAGTGTGTTAGTTGTAGAGTTTTCGGTAAACTAGAAAACCGTATTGTGAGGTGTAAACATTGTTCGGGTAAACGTGGAAAACCCGGTTGTGATAGCAGAGATCTCCTCAAGGTGAGGAGCGGAGACGTAGGTCATGGGGACCGAACTACGTAATCATATCGTTTGTTTGTGATTACATTGGCGCACTTACTTTTATGTTCATATCTTATATCGTCTTTGTATATTGCTTGTTGATTATATTGCCCACTATCTAGTTTAGATTGTTTACCCTTGTGATTATATATCCTTGCATATATCCCATAGCATATCTCATTGCTAGGATATTTACCTTTGTTCATATTGCTTATTCTTTCTTATATCTCTTGTATATCTATCTTGTAAGAATATATTTATATTAGTTTTAATTGGCATAAAATCGGATTAGATTAGCATAAGACCCTAATCACCCCCCCCCCCTCTAGGGTCTAACAACCATCACCTGTGACTTTTCGGGTCGAGAAGAGGAAGAAGCTGAGGAAGGTTAGCAGCTAGGGCCGAGAGGGTAAATCGAGGTGGAGACCGAGGTCATCTGTGTTAATGATGGGTCCCTAGCCTAAGAAGAGGGGGTACCTTCAGAGGGTAAAGTCCTAGGCCGAGCCTTTATGGGGAGGCGACATTTTGGTGGAGACAAAGGTCCCAATAAGGGGTGAAAGGGCTCCAGATGTCCCCGTCGAGTTGACCCACCACCAGAGGAAGGAGCTGGCCGCAAAGGGAGTGTCTCCCTCCGAGGAGTATAGATGGTCATATTCTCACCGTGTTAATGAGATTGACTCAAAGACATAGGACAGACTGATGATGGTACTGATAGGACCTCCCAAAGTTGGTCCTCGATATGAGAAGGAACTGACTATGGAGAATAGACACTAGCTTACTCGTCATCTTGATGCGAGGACGTCGGTGCTTGAGTCTCGAATTTCTCAATCAAAGGCGGTGGAATAGTTTTGGCTTCTCATGAGGAAGAGATTTTAGGGAAAGTCCCAGATGTCAGTTTGCATCTGAGCATCAGGAGCTATCAGGTTCATAGGCTCTTGTGGAGCAAGAGATATTTGGTCAAATGGATCAAGTCTGAGCTTACTACCTTAAGCTTCAAGAGGAGTCGGCCGCCCAAAAGATCGATCTAGAAAATGCCCTTTAGTCGCTGACGACCAAGGAGAATGAATTGGGCAATTGACGTAGGGAAATAGAGGTACAGGAAAGCATGATCGATAGCTCAAATGCCTCAGATAGCCAGAAATCTACCAATATTGATAAGCTCAAGCACAAACTCCATGAGCAGAATAAGAGAATACAGTTTTTATCCGAGGAGATATCGCAAGGGAAGCGAGAGAGGGATCATGCTATAGAACAAGCTAAGTCTGACTGCCACTCTGCCCAGTTCCTGAAGGTTGAGCTGGAAGAGGAGCGATTGGCTCACAAGAAACTCGAGGAGGAGAGTGCTCAACGGAAATCATCCTTAGTCGAGGTTCAAAGTCACATAACTCATCTGTATTCTAAGACTCATCGATCAAAAATCATTGAGGGGTACCTTCATAGCATCCTTGGAAAGGTAGAGGCGATGATGGATTGCAAGGCTAGGTATGATTATCTCTTGCCGCAGCTTTCCAACCGAGTTGAAGAATGGACCCGACCTTTTTTGCTATCCTCTAAGTGTTTGGGTGGAAAATTGATTTCATTGATGAGTCCATTACAGCTTCAAACACTTCGTTGAAGAACTCCGCCAAGATCTGCTAACTCTCTGAAATTCGTGCTC
>BQKN01064258.1:212968-228947 GCA_022839385.1 Asparagus kiusianus
CACGCATAAAATTTAGGGCGACTTCACCGGTATAGAGCCGTCATTCTCCTTCGTGAGCGTGGCCGCTTCATATCCGTGATTCGCCTGATCAAAACATGTTTATATTAACAAGCACCTTCTTTTCCTTTTTTTTGAAACCCATATAGGTGTATTATGCATGATATCCCCATTTTGTTCTCCTTAGTGAGGCAATCGGGAAGAGCCGCCATTCTCCTTCGTGGGTGTGGCCGCTTCATAGCCGTGTTTTGCTTGGTCACAACACGCCTAAATTATCTTGGGGCGATTTCATATTATATCACATCGCGCGAGGTAAGGTATGTTGTCACGTTGTTATGCGATAGCATACTTTATCTTGTGCGCACGTGATACCGTTGAAATCGTCCCACTAATTACAGGATCGTGACTCTATCTCACCGCTTCATGAGATGAGTTCAACGCCTGTTTTGATAACCAGAAAACATTATAATTACATTTTGTGAATGCGTATTATTTGTTCTAGTTGAATTTCCTTCAAGGGCGATCAGCGCCAGTGCGGTGGAAGGTCGCTCCGGCGAGGCTTACGCTTCTGCCAACGACCCTATGCTCATTTCGGCCATCCCCCAGTTTGCTCCGAGTGCCTCTAAAGAACTCTCCCAACTAATACGCAAAGGGGATCGTCGTACCTTACGGCAATTGATTACCGACGTACCTCTGGTTGAAGATGTTAACTCCACTCATCCCCTGAAGAAGCCAGAGTATCTCTTTGGCGATTCTGTTGAGGACCCAATCATTATACCCCTCAAGGCTGAGCAGTGGTTACATAAAGATGAAGCGGGTTTCTTATATATCCCTTATATTCCTCGTCATCGCCCATTGATTGAGCTACGACGACAGGCTGTTAAACGAGAGATGTCGTGGGATCTGACGGAAGAGCGTGAACATGTCCATTGTGGATACATCACTCATCACTCCACCCCTAGTTCGAGTAATAGAAACCGTATTACCGGATTACATCCTGGTGTATCGGGGCTGAATGACCCGCCACGAGGCGAGCTATTCACGATTTCTAATACTTTGAAGAATCGCCTCGCGAGGTTGGGGAGAGAAATGCCTGCCAATAATCACAGATGTTATGGTTGGGTCCATTCTTCAGATAAATTTTGGTGGTCTCGCCTAACCAATTATGTCCTCGCCCGATGGGGTGAAGAGCTAAAGGCTAGCGAACTATATGGGGCCGTTCGTGCCACTATGTACGGGCTAACACCCAGCGTTCCTCATTTCCTTGCGTTGATGGAGCTTTACAACCCTGATACGAATACATTTCTGACGAAGCGTGGGGAATTAGGATTAGCCCTTCATGAAATGCATAAGGTTTCGGATCTGCCGATGGGAAACATGATATACCAAGAATACTTTCCTTCGAATCGGGAGTTACGTCAATTGAAGTCGGCTACCCCGGATCGTTACGACACTTTGTGGGATCTCACATGCCATTACTACACCGCTTTGGCAGGTGTTGACCCAGTATTGAAGAGGACCAAACCGCAAATCAGCTTGAAAAGATTTGCAAATTATTTGTTCAGAAATCTAGAAAGCAACTCTGGTGAAGCGATTTGCGAGTTGAGACCACTGACTTCGGCAGAGATTAATGAATTAATTAAGAAGTCTGACGCGCATTCCTATACCACTGCTGGTATAGAGGATGATTTTCCTGCTGGGACCAAGTTTCACACATTCTTATGGCATACTATGAAGCCTATCCAACCGATGACTCTGTTAGCTGGTTATCTTACCATTTGGTTGAAGAAATGCGTAGTCCCATATCATCCTACGGATATTCTGCCTGTGGAGGTACTTTACCCCGCTGTTCAGTTGGCTCATAGGAAAAGTCTTTCTCTCCTCCCGGCAATGATCGCCGACATCCACCGTGGTCTTCGCCAACTGGTTAGTGCTTTTACTCAGGAAGGAAGTAAGCCAAGTGCTGTAATCCAAACGGCCAAGGTGGATCTGCCCTACACTTACCTGATGGCGTGGTTTGCTCTTCACCGTCCCGACATGATAGATGCACCCAAGATTGCGGATCAATCCGTCCCTTTGCTGCAACTGATAGAAGATTGCAAATGGAAAGGACGGGGGTTCTCGGACATACGTAAACGATTGCAAGAACATAAATGCTGGGTCTTCTCGACATGTTTCCCTCGATTTTCGGGCCGTTATGGTGATTCATTGGTTGACATGGAGAAACCTGGTACTGGTCGGACTTGTCTTGACGCGGGGTGCTTTGACTGGCTAGTGAACATTAGGCCAGGTTATGTGGTTTTCCGAGTAAAGAACTACTGCTACATAGAACCGTATTTACCATGCAGATTCGCACAACAACTTGGGTATGATCAGATATATGTTGGGAATCTAAGCTCAGGGCTTCGGACTCGCGGTGGCCTAGTAGATGGTGCCCGGGCATGGTTGTGGAATGTTACGGGTTGCACTGGAGCCAGGTTTAGTCTTCCTGTTGCTGAACGCCAACTGGAACTTACCTTCTTATATTGCCGTTGGTTATTAGCGGCCAATGAGTCCGTCGCGGTGAAGCCAATCGCCGAGTTGACAGCCGAGGCAGCAGCTCGGATTGCTACCCAAATGGTTTATGAGGCCGAGTACCGGAAGAGGAAAGGCAAAGAACTCGTCGGTCCCTCTACAGATAAAGAACAAGAGGATGATCCCTTCTTTTTTGAAGAAGAATGTTCAGATGTAGATGTTGTTAGCGGTAAGGCTAAAGCAGCAGACCCTGATGAAGAGGAACTCAATACAGGTTTGTCAGAGTCCTTCTTCGCAGAGCTATTAGATCTGGCAGTCGCCGATCAAATTCGCCGACTCAAGACCCGAAAAAGGTGGAAAGCTTTACCCACTTATCCTCACAAAATGTTTGTTGAAATTCCAGGTTTAGGCTTTGAAGAAGGAAAGGAAGTGAAAGGTCGTCGCCTTAGTCGCACTAATTCTCGGACCGTGGCTCGAATTGATCCCTCAATTGAACCATGTGTTGAATCCATACCGAGTAGACCCGCAGATCCTGACGAGGTGCAGCCTTGCAAACGTCAGAAGATGACTTCGAGGCGACGTATCACTTCGTCGGTTCCTAACGCAGAACCACTCAGTGACATGCCCATTGTTGGGGGAGGTAATATTCTGACTCTTGTCATCTTTCCAAACTTTTCTTCTACCAAACTTTAGATTCAACGGATTTTCTATCCCAGAAGGTCACGATGAAGACTCAACGAGATACAATTCTCCTTCTCCCGACTTAGACTTCTTTGGGGGGTCATGCCTCGCGCCACCAACAGATGAGGCCGTGAATCAGGATCTAACAGGTATCGAAATAGATACGACACCCAAAGCTGGTGAAGGTACCGTTGTGGGATCTGATTCGCCCATGGTGGTTACTAACCCAGGTACATCTATTATCAGTAGTACGACTTTTAGATGGCAATCTCGGGTATTAAACGATTCAGAGCTCGTCTCTCCTCTAATTGCTTATATGCTTCTGACTCTTTTAGAAAAGTTACAAGAGGCGATCATTAACGTTGGGGTTGAAGAGCGAGTTGTCATTATTGAAGGTGAATTTAATTCTCTCTTATTGCCGATTTTCGTTTCTCTTTCCATGTCTTAACACTTAGAATTTTCTTCAGATGTTTCAATGGAAGGCTTGAATGATACAGACACCTTTCATCATGTAGCCGATGTACCCCGGTCTGATCCCATACAGAATCCTTCGGGTTCGGAGGATAGGCTACTTGATGAAATGCTGTTAGAGCAAACTCGCCGAGATGCCACCAAACCAGTCACTGAAGCTGTTGGACCGATTATTGAAGCAGATTCTTCTATGGGTATGGATTTTGTCCTTTTATGAAAATTATTCTTTTATCGGTTTTACTTTAATCCTTAAAGGAGTCGTGGTTGTAGGACCAGTCGTTAAGACTGATGCGGCTACTATTGTTGGAATATCTGACGATCCTGAGGTCTTGATTTCTTGCTTTTGGCAGGAACTATCATGGAAACTCATCCGTCTGTGGCCCTAACTAAGCATTCGATCTTGGCAGCCAAGGGGACTACTGCAGCTGTCGAGATTAACCCTGTCGAGCAAGTTGTGGGACCAACTGATGGGGTTGGTACGTCCACTACTGCTACCTCAGCGACAGTCTTAAAAGTTCAAGAGTTCGCAGTGGCAGAACCAAGTGCGGGACATTCTCTTGGAGAGACATCATTTGATTTTGGTAAATTTTTCTTTGATAATGATTCAGAGCTTCGATTAAGGTTTCAAAAGTACCTATATCCTCTTTTCTTTGTAGGGCCTTCTTCTCGGCTTCACGATATGGTCAGGACTCTGTTATCGGATGATGGCCCTGATAAAGTCCTTCTTCGCTTGGAGATTACTTCATTTTTCTCATTTGTGAATGGCATGCTCGATAAGCTTATCAACAAAGGATTTTCTCTCGGCCTCTTCAAATCTTACCTTGATAACCAAGTGACTTTTATAAGAAATCAAGGATACTCAGATCTGACAGATGCTATTATTGCGGACTTAGACCGTCTCGAGCGCGAATGTCAAAGGTTGAAGGAATTCCAGGCTGCCGGTGCTCCTTCATATGTAGCCGCTCAGTTAGAGACCCGGCTGCAGACCTGGCGAGCGGCTCAAATATCTGCTAATCTTAAGATTCGAGAGCAAGAGAGTCGTATTCAGCAAGCGGAGGCTGTTCTCAATGATAAGTTGACAGCCCTTCGCGAAATCGACTCTTCTCTCGCATCAGGTGCTGCCACAATAAAACAACTCGAATCGGAACTTAAGGCGGCCAAAGATGCCCAAGCTGTCCTGGAGATGACAAAGGCTCATACAGAGGGTACTGTAAATACAACATCCAAACAGCTCGAACTTTTCAAAAAGAAGTTAGCCGAGATGAAGACAGAGGCTGCACGGATATTGGTTGCTGATGAGGAATCCATGAAGACTACGTTGCGGGGTGAGCTCGAACAAGCCTATGCGGAAGAGCTGTCGAAGTTAGAGCGACAAGTCCTTAACCATAAGCTTCATGTGGATTGATTATGACTCTTGTACCTGCAAACTTGATTTTAATGAATAGAAGACATTTTTTTGTTGCATTATATTTCTTTTATTATGATATCTTACTCCGTCTAGAATAATTAATCATAATACTCGTAGGATTTTTGGCAAACCCCCAGCCATCAACGGGTTTGATATGCCTTTACCGATTACCGTTTGAATCGGGCTAGCATGTGAATTTTTAAAATCCGTCTCACATGTGACGTTGTGCTAAAAGAATTACTCCTCTTAGACTTAGTGCTGTGATTTTGAATACATAGACTTTACTATTTCTTATGGGAAAAGGCACCCAGCAACGCGCATTAGGCGATGACTTATCCCTTCTTAGGATTCGGGATAAAATTCCCCAGAATTAAACTCTGGTGTCTTTTTTTTTAATCGGTAAAAGACTAAACCGGCAATGTGTGTTAGACATAGACTTTAGGATTTTTGGCAAACCCCCAGCCTTCAACGGGTTTGATGTGCCTTTACCGCTCACCGTTTGAATCGGGCTAGCATGTGAATTCTAAAACCCGTCTCACATGTAACGTTGCGCTAAAAGAATTGCTTCTCTTAGACTTGATGCTATGACTTTGAATGCATAGACTTCACTATTTCTTATGGAAAAAGGCACCCAGCAACGCGTATTAGGCGTTGGCTTATCCCTACTTAGGATTCGGGATAAACTTTCCCAGAATTAAAATCTGGTGTCTTTTTCAATCGGCGAAAGACTAAACCGGCAACGCGTGTTAGGCGTAGGCTTATCTCTATTTAGGAGTCGAGACAGAGTTCCCCGCACATAGAATGTGCGGATTTGAGGTTGAAAATCGTGTCTTTTCTCAGGGTAAAGACGAACCGGAAGATGGAAGAGGAAGAATTTTATATTCTATCTCCCAGCACCGAAGAGGAAGAATTTTATATTCTATCTTCAGTAGAAAAGGAAAACTCGAGGTGGGATCTCCACCCCCAGAATCCGGAAAGATGAGACTAAGAGTGGGATCTCCACTCCGAGAATCGGAAAGATTCAAGTAACCCTAACTTTCATAGGATTGGTTGCTTGAATCAAAAGAGTTCTTCATTTATTGAAGGGAAATTCTAATTTTGACCCTAACTTTTATAGGTTTGGCTGAAAAAGGAAAAGATGAAAGATTTTTGTTTATCGAAAGAGATAATTCAAACTTAGTCCTAACTAAACGCAAGTTTGACTAAGTAGAGTTGGAGACAATCCTAACTTTTACAGGTTTGATTGCTCAATTTGAAAGTGGACCTCTCGTTCATGGAGGGAATCGAGAGGGGAATTTGGCTTTGGTCCTAACTTTTATAGCTTTGACCTGAAAGCAAAGGGGAGTGGAATACAAGTAGTAGTAGAAATACTGATTTGTATTAGCCACTCGATGGAGGATTTTGATGTTAAGTGATCAGGACTTAACATTTCGAGCTTTGAAAATTGCCATGAATTGGCGGATAGAAATTTTAGTGGACCCACCGTCAGTTGATTTGATCAGTGGGGGATTTTGTGAGGAAAAGCTAACCTATCAAAAGATTGAATTTCGTCTCACAGAGAACTCATGAGAGTCAGAGGATGTGATAATAATAAAAGGAAACATTCTGGCATTTTAGAGCTTAAATGTAAATCTTCTATTTATCACGTTTACAGTGATTGGGTTATCCCTAAGAATATCAGATGTGAAATTCTTCTGGGAACTTCCCGATACATTGGTTATCCTGAAGGTACTAAGGATAGTATTTTTTCAGAAATTTGCTATTTATTGGCATCATAAGCCGGTCACCATCCTTAGTAACTAGGCGATATGCACCATTCGAGTAGACCGTCTCTACAACGAATGGTCCTTCCCATTTGGGTTCAAATTTACCTTTCTTCTTAGAGTTAAGGATCATAGGCCGTCTTTCAGTTAAGACCAAATCTCCTTCTTTAAAACTCCGTTGTCGAACCTTCTTGTCGAAAGCTCGAGAAATTCTGGCTTGGTAAAACTCAATATGTTGTTGAGCTTCTAGGCGCTTTTCATCGAGCATCTCGAGTTCTTCGAGACGTTTCTGATGTTGTTCTTCGGTCGTCATCTGTGTTGCGAGAGCGATTCGAAGAGACGGAATTTGTATTTCCAACAGGAGGACGGCTTCACACCCGTACACCAAGGAATATGGGGTCGCGCCAGTCGGTGTACGTACCGTAGTACGATAGGCCCATAGAGCCGCGCCAAGCTTGTCATCCTAATCTCGCTTATTATTTTTTACGAGTTTCGATAACAATTTTATGATCGTCTTATTGAAAGCTTCAGCCAATCCATTTGCTGTGGGATTGTAAGCCGTCGATGAGATGTCCTGAATTTTGAACTTCTCGCAAAACCTAATGAAAGCATTGCTGACAAATTGAGGACCGTTGTCATGTACGATTCGTCTTGGAACACCATGCCGGTAGATAATATGGTGTTTGATGAATGCAATGACATTACTGGTCTTAACTTCTCTGAGCGGAATGGCTTCGGCCCATTTGGAGAAATAGTCAGTAATTGCCAGGATAAATCGATCACCTTTGACCGAAGGGGGATTTATAGGACCGACAATATCCATTCCCCAAGTCTCGAACGACCATGATGTTACTGAAGGATGCAGATGCTCTGGAGGTTGATGCATATAATTCGCATGTGTTTGACACGCATGACACTTTCGGGCATACGTGATTGCGTCACTCATCATGAAAGGCCAAAAATATCCCATTCTTCTGATGCGGTCATAAAGCTTGGGGCCAGGTTGGTGTGCGCCACACTCTCCTTTATGTGCCTCTCTAAGGACTTCTTCAGTTTCTTTAGTCGATAAGCAACGTGCTAGCAGCCCATCGTACCCCCTGCGGTATAGCGTTCGATTCTCCGTGTTATAGTAGAATCTTGGTGCTCTTCTTCTGATTGAATCTCTTTCTTTCACGTCTTCTGGCAAGATTCCATGCAAGACGTAATCGATGATGGGGAAACGCCAATCTCGGGGTTCGAGTTCGGCCAGATTTGCGTGCACCTCTTGAACTTCTTCTTCTTTGTCATCTTCATCATAAAGCGGCACTAAGAGCTGGTGAGTTCTTACCGTAACAAACTGCTCCGTTCCGGGAGGCTGTGCCAGAGATACGGCTAAAGCCGCTAATGCATCTGCGTAGGTGTTCTGTAACCGCGAAACGTGTTCGATGAAAAATCCTTCGAATGATTCCGCTATTTCCACTGCCATCTTGTGATATGGTATTAAATCCTGACTTCGGACTTCATATTCCCCTTGGACTTGCTTAACTATCAGTTGAGAATCACCGAAAGCTTCAAGATACTCAACCCCCAGTTCTTTAGCGAAATTGAGTCCTATAATCAGTGCGTTATATTCGGCTACATTATTCGAGCATGGTTCAGTTAACGAGTAGGCTCGAGGCATCACATGTTTTCCTGGGGAGACTAGAACAACTCCAACTCCGGAGGAGACCTTAGAACATCCAGGAGCACCTGCCATATTAGCTGCTCGAGAAGCGCCATCAAAATACAAACTCCACACCTGTTGATGGGAAGTTACGTTGACTTCGTGGGTTTCGTCAGGTAGGTCGTCATATATCTCGGCGGTATCCGTAGCCGGATTAGCTGCCAAGAGATCACAAATGGCCTGTCCTTTTACTGACTTCTGTTGTTTAAAATGTAAGTCGTATTGGGACAAGAGCAAAGCCCATTTTGCTAACCGCCAATTCATGAAAGCTGGTTGTGTCATGAATACTCGGACTGGGTTAACTTTGGAGATAACATAAATAGTCTGTCCAACCAGATAATGCCGCATTTTCTGAATTGCGAACACCAAGGCGAGACATTCCCTTTCGATCATGGGATATCGGGATTCGGCACCTACCAAGGTCCGACTCAGGTAATATACTGCCTGTTCGTGACCGTTATCGTCATCTTGTGCGAGTAGTGCACTTAATGAGTGGCTCGTCGCCTTGACATAAATCAAGAACGGTTTGTCCGATTTCGGTGCAACGAGTACAGGAGGTTTCGAGAGATATTCTTTAATACTCTCGAACGCCTTTTGACAAGCATCGTCCCATATGAACGACACACCTTTCTTTGTGAGTTTGGAGAATGGTTGACATTTTCCTGAGAGGTTCGAGATGAACCATCTGATATACGCCAATCGCCCTTGTAAACCTCTGAGTTCCTTAAGGTTTCTCGGAGGTTGCAACTCATTAATTGCCTTTACTTTATCGGGGTCGATGTGGATACCTTTAGTAGTGACTACGAATCCAAGGAATTTACCACTAGACATCCCGAGGAAAGATTTGGTAGGATTCATCTTCAATTGATGGGTCCGCATCAGATCGAACATGGTCTTTAAGTCTTTAATATGATCATTCTTATCACGACTTTTCACAACCAGATCATCTACGTAGCATTCGACAGTCTTTCGGAGATGCTCCTGAAAGATCTTCGACATGGCTCTCTGATATGTAGCACCTGCATTCTTTAAGCCGAAGGGCATAACCGTGTAGCAGAAAACGCCGAGGGGCGTTCTAAATGCGGTATGCTTTTCATCATCTGGATGCATCTTTATTTGATTATAACCAGAGAAACCATCCATGAAAGACATCCTCTCGAACCCACACGTATTGTCGATGATGACATCTGTGATGGGTAGGGGGAAATCATCTTTTGGACAGGCAGCGTTGAGGTCTCTAAAGTCAATACAAACCCTGATTTTCCCGTTCTTCTTAAGGACTGGGACAATATTGGCGAGCCACTCGGGATGTTGCTCTTCCCTAACGAAGCCCGAGTCAATAAGCTTTTTAACTTCTGCCTCGATTGCCTCCATCATCTGCGGACGAAACCGTCTTTGTTGTTGTTTGATAGGTTTGACATCCGGCTTAATATTAAGACGATGCACTGCTACGTTTGGATCGAGTCCTGGCATGTCTTCATAGTTCCAGGCGAATACGTCAATGTATTCCCTGATAAGAGAGATTAACTCTTCTTTCTCTTCCGGCGGGAGGCTATCGCTAATGAACATTGGCTTCGGATTATCTTCGTTACCCATATTCACTTGGACCACTTGATCTTCGATAGGAGGTTCTCTTTGTTCAAACCTATCGCCGTACTGCATGTTTAGGTGATGAACCCAAGGATCTTCCCAAGTTGGCATCTGATCGTCTTCCTCTATTGTCGCAGGATCGACCGTAGTCATGTTCGACATCAACTTTTTGAATATTTCTCCAAGACTAGTGTCGGAATCCCAAGCTGAAGAATCAGAAGAGTATCCGTTTTTAGCTTTGTTAGCAATTTGATCGATAACTTGCCAGCAACATTCGTCATCAAATGAGGAGACATAGCCTAAGCCTCTTCTGTGACGATAATAATCGTCAGGCTTTCCTTTTGGTACATAGGCCATTCGAGGTGGAACTCGCGGACCTCGACCAAAGCAAAGACCCTCTCCAAGCGTGAAGTCATATCCATACTTCTCCATGAGATCGCGCGCTTTTACATCATATCTGAATAGATGAGGGGCAGGTTTATCATCATCGTCTTCCTCATCCAAGAAGTGGTTTGGTGACGGAGATTCCCTTCCTTTACCGTAGACGACTTCCTTTTCACCTACTGTCTTTGCAGGAATGACAAGCGTCGTTCCGAATGGATCCTGTACCTGTTTTTTAGTCATGCAAAATGATTGAAGTGGCATGTACAAGTCAGGGTTATCATACAATTCTTTAGTGATATTATCGAGACACGACGAGTACTCTGAATCTTCATTTATTGATATCTCTTCAGCAAGTTGCCAGTTACAACTACTTTCCGATGATTTATCATCGTCAAGATTGATTACAATGGGTACAATGTCATTAAGTACAAAACCACCATTATAATCAAACCCAGCTTCGGTATCAGCTTCATCCCCGCTGTCCGTTCCTTGGGCTGATGGTTCAGTATCGGATTCGGCGCCGTATAAAAGGGAATCGGTAAAGTAGTTCTCCAATCCCTTAAAAGGTTGCTTATCCGCGACCACCGTCTTGACTTCATTATTAGTGTCCACGTATTTGAGACACTGATGAAGAGTCGACGGGACTATAAGATTACCGTGGATCCAAGGTCGACCCAACAGTAGGTTATAGGATGTTTCCGTGTCAATCACATAACAGGTAACTTCTGATTTTAAATCCCCGATCTGGCATTTGATCCGAATCTTTCCCAAGGGTCTGGACCCGCTGGTGTTGAATCCGTAGATCGTAGTGCCCGTGGAAGCTAGTTTACTTGCCGGTATTCCGAGATTATACATCAATCGGAGCGGCATGATGCTGACAGCGGAACCCGGATCGACTTGGATCCGGTTGACCACGCTGGAACCAATGTGCCCGGTGAAGTACAAAGGTCGATCGTGCTTTGAGTTCTTTGTCTGCATGTCTTCTTTGGTGAAAGAAATGCAGGGAAAATGGTGCGCCGCGAGATTGCAGTGTTGAACTGACGGCTCTGATTCTTCAGAAGACGGCTTGATTCGAGTCAAGAAGGCTTCAGAGTCACTCAAGGCTTCTTGTAGTGCTTTCCTTGTGTCCTTTGAAAGGCGCAATAATTCGTATAGGGTTATCCTAGCCGGAATATTAGCCAACTGCGCCATAATGTCGAAGCGATGCGGAGTACTCGAGTTCCCCGGTTTGTCTTTTCCAATCGGTTGATTGAATCGAGACTGCTTCGGGTTCTAACCTTCTTGGTATAAAGGTTCTTTCCCCTTTTGCTTTTGTTGGGTTTTCTCTGCAACTACAGGTGTTGGAGGAGTTGCAACAATTCTCATCTCTGTCAATGTCTTGGAGGGGACGATCTTGGTTACCCCCTGCTTAGCCAATTGCTCGGAAGCATCCGGATACTTAAAGTGATATTCATTTCCACTCCGGGTCGCCAAGACTTCTTGCTCATCTTCAGAAAGCGGGAAAGCCGGGATTCTTTCGTCATCTTCTCCTGGAATAGCATAGGCCCCGTAGCAAGTCTTCCCTTTTCCTTTTGATTTTCTTTTGGATGACGATCCGACCCATTGTTCATCTTCAATCAGGTCGGGGTGAACCCAGAGAATCTCGCCATTCGGGGCCGTGTGTGGCACAAGTCCCTTCTGACGTTGTCTATAAGGATCATCGTTCACGGTGTTCATTGCAACTTTCACCACCGGTTCGGGCTGAAACCAGTTCAACGGGACAGATCCGAAGCTGATCGACACTGCATTTGCACCCACTTTCTTCTCCTTAGGCTGCTTCATAGTGATGACCCCCACATCAATCAAAGCCTAGATCTTATCTTTGAGAGCGTAACACGACTTGGTAGGGTGGTGAACTGCTCTGTGAAACGCGCAATACTTCGGGTCATTAACCCTTTTGGCGTCTTCCTGATCTTGGACTGGAGGCAACTTAATCTTGTTGTTCTCTATAAGGTATTTAAAAATACCGGGAACTTCATCTTCCTTGAACGAATAGATTTTTGGGAATTTCGGTTCCGAAGCCTTCTGTTTCTGAGGTTGTTGTTGCCATCGTGATTGCTGAGGCGCCTTCTGCTGCTGTTGTTGCGGTTGCGCTTCAAATGTTTGGTTCGCATCCACTGCATTCACTTGTGCTTTCCCTTTTCCTTTAGGAACAAAATTTTGTTGCGGGGCTGGTGCCGTCGTTTGACCTCTTTCGGCCTTTTTCCTCTTGAGGAAACGTTCGGCCCTTTCCCCTCGGACCTTCAAATCTTTCCAGGTCTTAGACGGTGCCATTCCCATGGCTTCGAGAATATCCAATGAAAGATTGTTGTGACAAGTCTCCAGGATAAAGTCCTTACTAATCGGATCCCTACAATTCATGGCTTTATT
The DNA here is from genome assembly GCA_022839385.1 of Asparagus kiusianus. NCBI lineage: Eukaryota > Viridiplantae > Streptophyta > Magnoliopsida > Asparagales > Asparagaceae > Asparagus > Asparagus kiusianus. Next base: position 225,888 of record BQKN01064258.1, read on the forward strand.
CCGGAATCGTTTAATGAAATTCTCCACCAACTCTCCGTCCTTTTGCTTCTCATCAAATAATGTTCCGATCGAGACCTCAGTATCGTCATCAAAGAAATTTGTGAGAAACATATCCTCCATGTCATCCCAACTGCTAATGCTCCCTGGCTTGAGACGACGATACCAATCGAAGGCTGCTCCGCGAAGAGTGCCGACGAACGACCGTACCATCAATGGTTCATTCCCGGAGATTATCCCTAAGTGAGACTTGAAGTATATTAAATGCTGAGTAGGGGAACCCTTTCCATCAAACGGCGTGAAGTTGATTAAGTTAAACTTTGCTGGATACGGGATTGACTCCCATTCTCTTGGGTATGGGCACGGTATTCCGGACCTTTTCACTTCCTGCGCATTCATCAGCGCATTGATTTTGCTCTCCAAATCTCTCATTTTCTTATCCTCACTCGTATCTGTCTTCGAGTGGTTTCGAGGAGAAGTAATGTGGTCTTCCTTTGTATTGTTATCATCCGAAGGGCCACCCCCATTATTGTTGTTGACGGGAGGAGTGTTCATGTTGGCATTATCCTCTACTTCCCGTTCATCTTCGCCTTGATTAGCATTATTGCGACGACTAGACTCCCCTTGATGGGTTGTCAGTGCCGCTATTTGCTGGTCGTGCATTTCTCTCATCTGCTGCATGGCCATCTCCATTTCAAATTTGAAGTTCTCCTTCTGCTTAGCCAAAGCGTCCTCGAGTATCTTAGACACTTGCTCGGCGCTAATCATAAGCGATTCGTAGGGTTGCCCCGCACTAGATGCCGTGTCATCGGATGCTATGGCTGAGCAGGCATCTGAACCAGCATCTGACACTTCATCTTCTAAAGGAATTCCTTTCTGGATCCTTTGATAATCCTTCCGTCTACTGGTCCCTGTTCTCAATCGAGTCATACGTTGGGACACCGCGGTAAACTGATCCGGGCTAAAGCGTCGTGTTGACTTCCCTCTCCCGGTCATATTGACGGACACTTCTGGAAATTCATCATCTTGATGGACGGGCTTCCTCTTGCGGAAACGCCTTGGTTTGGTCTCGGACGCCCTGGTAGAGATCCTCTCAAACACCGAGACTCTTTTTGGGGCTTTAGAACAGCAGCATTCCGATAATACTGCTTTGATTATGTTGGCACACGGACAGTGAGGATCCGTGTCTCGAACACTTCTTTTCCGGGATTTATTCGCACCCCCAGCCCTATAGTACAACTCATCAGTTTGATAACTGGAGCAACCCATAGAGTGTTGGCACGCCTTCCCATGTATAACATCATCATCATCAGACAGATGTGTTTTCCTCTGGGGATGCGACGCTTTGTTAGCATTTTCAGGAGTCGCATGTCTGAGGCGACGTTTTTGTGAATGCCGGCCCTCAACAGGCTCCTGGATTTCAACACGCAATCCAATGCGATCATCTGCGGGACTTTTCCCGTTATACTTTCTCCTCCACTGCCTAAGAGGACAACCTCCAGCCTGAAAATGTGCTCGAGATCCATTCAATAAGCCTGGGCGCTCCTTAACTGGCACTTTGCCTCGATCATCGTGTGAAGGGCCAAGGCGGTCTTTGATGGTCACCTTAAAATGGGACAAATCCACACTGTCGTGGATCTTCAGCGGAGGTGTGAAACTTGTCGGGACAGTAATAGAGGCCGCTGGAAACTTAGACGGGATTGCAGGAAGCGATTCAGCATTGAAGCGGACCGAACCAGTTCGAGTTTTGCTCAAACCACCATTTGGTGGTTTGACTTCAGCCGAGCCACCATTTGGTGGTTTGAACTTGGCCGAACCACCATTTGGTGGTTTGACTTCAGCCGAGCCACCATTTGGTGGTTTGAACTTGGCCGAACCACCATTTGGTGGTTTGAACTTGGCCGAGCCACCATTTGGTGGTTTGAACTTTTCGATGCCTTCGGGCACCGTTTGGGTTGTTCCTGATGTTGGTTTGGATTTTGGCCTCCAGACTCGGCGTGATCTTGGTGGCTTCTTGATTACTTCTTCTTGTTCCAACTTCTGCGCTTCTTGCATCAAAGCTCGCGCATGCGCGAGTAACGCGCGGCGTTTCTGGATCCTTTCTTCAAGAGTTGAACGCGTCCTTTTGACGCGGATCCATTCATTCGTGGTTGTGTTGGAGGAGTTGGTTATCCGCTGTTGTGGCACTTTGCGCCTCCTGGTCTTCAGATCCGCTTCATAGCGGATTCCATCAACCGGTTCTAACGCCTTGGCCAGCTGGCGCGCGAGGCGTTGTCGCCGTCTCTGTCGCGCCCTCTTTGATAGAACGGGCACATCATCAGTAGTCAACCCTTCGTTCAAGGGGTTCAGATCTGCATTTTCAGCCTCGCCGGATGTCGACGGGGCGTTGTGAGCCACGATTGCAGCGGTGGCGGGGAGATCTTCTTGGGTCTTCAAATCCGAAGACCAACGAACCTTCCTGGACTTGCGAGGAGAGGTGGATCTGGAAGGGGAGGATAAGTACTCTTCATACTTCTGCTGGTCGAACTCAAACTCGACCTCTTCTTCAACCGGGATGAGAATCCGAGGTTGCGACACATCGGCCTTTGCAGAAAGGCCGTCGGCTCCCACTGTGGTCGCCAGCGTGTTTGGGTGGAAAATTGATTTCATTGATGAGTCCATTACAGCTTCAAACACTTTGTTGAAGAACTCCGCCAAGATCTGCTAACTCTCTGAAATTCGTGCTCCAATCTCCAATTTGACAGCACTTCGTCCTCTTGATCTCCAGATCCCTTAAAAATGAACACCTGAGCCTCTATTTATAGGCTTGGTTGGTAGTTTTCTTGGATCAAAACAAGGGATTCCCTCTATCTTCAGTTAGGAACTGCCTAACAGCAATATCAGAGCAGTTGGAACCATAAATCCCGAAAGAATCCACGAAAGAACCGAAAAAACTGATTCTGGCCGTTTCACCGAAGTGGTTCGGCCTTGGCCAAACCACCAAATGGTGGTTTGACATTGGCCGAACCACCATTTAGTGGTTTGACACTGGCCGAGCCACCATTTGGTGGTTTGACTCTGGCC
>BQKN01064258.1:228957-244824 GCA_022839385.1 Asparagus kiusianus
GACTCTGGCCGAACCACCATTTGGTGGTTTGAACTTGGCCGAACCACCATTTGGTGGTTTGACACTGGCCAAGCCACCATTTGGTGGTTTGACATTGATCAAGCCACCATTTGGTGGTTTGACATTGATCGGGCCACTTAGTGAATCCTCTCGTTTTGAATGCTAACGTTCATCGCTTCCTCTTCATCTCGAGCTGTATACAGGAACTTATAGGCATTTTTAGACACCTACACTAAGGGTTACTAATTGTTTGGATACACACTTGGAGATAGAAAAACACAATGGGGGACTAGATCTTGGCAGTAGTGGTGCTAGGGATGAATCAGATGATGAGGCTGATGAGGGCTCTGCTAAGGAAATCGGGGAAGAAAATGAGGCTCGGCTAAGGAAGCTGGCGACGATTTAACCAAAGATAGCTGGGTGAATTCGTCGGGGAAGAAGGCGAGTTCATCAGGGAAGAGTTCGAGGTCCAGTCGACTCCTTCACTACATATAGCTAATGTTTCTTTGCCTCTGACTCCTAGTGGGGGTGCTGATACACCCTAGTTTTTTGGTTTAGCCTCCAAGGTCATATTGTACTTCTTCTTGTAAATCAAGTTGTAAACATTTTAAAAGATATAAATAAAGATATTTTTGTCTCTCATGTTTTTTATGTTGTAACTATGCTTTGAGTTCTATGGATCGAGATGACTTGATTTTTGAGTCGAACTATCGAGTTAATTTTCCTTGGTCTATACTGCGTATATGCCTTGGGCTAGTAGTATATGCACAGAGGAGCTCGAAGTTTACTATGAGTGCATTGATATCCCCAAGGTTTTTACCTTGTCGGTGCCGGATAAGGCTGAATCAATGTACCATAATGGGGGTGACAAGGTGCCCATCTACTTGAAGCACTTGGGTATGGGCTCCGGCTACCCCTCCATTCCTTCATTCACTAGGTTTGCGAGGCTCTGGGGGTATCCCCTGTACAGATAGCGCCCAACTCTATTTCTACCCTGGTGGGGTTCACGGTGATATGCCAGTGGTTTGGCGTTGAACCGAGCCTACGTATGTTCAGCCATTTTGTTAATTTCAAGACCACGAGGAAGGAGGGGCACTACTTCTTCCAGAATATGGGCAGCTCCAAGCTTGTGTCGAACATTCCTGATTCAAACAAGGATTGGAAGGAGAAGTTTATATGGGCCTTTAGAGCTGACCATGTCCTATCTCGTCCAATGTGGCTGGGGATCAGGAAGGACGTGCTGAATCCAAGCTTGCTCTCGGCTGAGGAGGGGCATAAACTAGAGAAGATCTGAACCTATGTTAGGTCTCGAGAGATTAGTAATCTCTTCGAGTCGTCTTCTCTTCAAGTGGCTAGCCTATCTAGGATTCCTCCTACTGAAGTCGATACAATTCGGGTGGTTATCTTAGCTCTCTCCCTAAACCCATTAAATAATTTGGAGGGGGAAGATCCAGCTACGACGAAGCGGGGCTCGACTATGAGGCCTCAAAAGCGGTTAAGGGGGGAGGTAGACCTTAAAGATTTGAAGATGGTAGCAGCGAAGACTACCAAATTTGTGGCTCAAGTCGGCTCAAGTAGACTCCGCCGAAGCAACAAAGGCAGATGTTTCTTCTTCGAGTCCTAGGGATGGCCCACCTCCAGACATCTCTCTCTTTAGGCAGTTGATGAGCTACCGAGGGATAATGCAGCATCAATCCTAGGAGGCGACTCCTAGTACCCTTTTAGCCATCACATCAACGAGCTTGACCCCCAGGTGTTAGGGGAGCCTAGGGATACACTGATAGGCATGTCGGGGGAAGGATTAATCCATAGAGAGGAACTTTCAGAGGATGATAAATTCATTACCAAGAAGCCTCTTGATAAGGAGAGCTCAGTTCAGGAGTCTTGGATGACTCAATCTCAAGTGTTAGAGCAATCCTCCCTTCTTAGAGGTGATGACATTCTTGGGGGTGATGCCCAGCGTCGGCCTCCACCAAGCCTTCAAGGGCGATTTGCTTCATGGGGCTCTAATCGAGCAAAAGCTATTCTCTCAACTCAACTATGCATAGAGACTCCTTGCTAGCTTTGAAAAGATGCTAAATGACGAGAGAATGAAGAGGGAAGTGGCCAATAGAAACGTTTTTGCTTTAGAGGCTGAGCGGGAGGTTTGGAGCCGTAGTGAAGGCAAATGGCGTCGGGAGTTGGAGACAAGGGAAATCATGATTCATGGGATTTAGGGTCATTGCACCAAGCAATCAGTCACCATTACCAATATGAGATTGGCCATTACCAGCATGAGATCATCTAGCGGGATAGCCAAATCAAATATCTGGCAGAAGAGGTCAAGGGCGAGAAATGAGCAAGACAAGATGTTCATGATTGCGCTTGATTTGATCACCTGGTTGTCAAGAATCTGAAGCTCCATCTCTAGGAGGAGCGGTCGGCTCATAAGGCATCTCAGGACACCATATGATCTCTAGAAGCTTGCCTTACTTTTTTGGAGTTGGAGACTTACAGGGCTGAGATTGTGGAGAAATACTGCACTGGCTTTTTGGGTAAAGTGGAAGTGTTGTTAGTCTACAAGGCGTGCTTCGACTATCTTCTAGCTTTGCTCCCTCCCAAGTCTCAGCCCACCCTAGACCGCATTTATTTCCCCTATCGTGTCTTTAATTGTCTTGACATTTTGAAGGACATAGAGACGAGGGGAGGGGGAATAATGTTGGACGTGGGTGTTGGGGATGAAGGAGACGAGTCGGGAGATGACCAAGGGTAGACTGCTGCTACTGATATTCAACCACCCTCTGCTCCTGATTTGAGTATTGCTTTTCTAAGTCCGACTCTAGACCTGAGCCAAGCTTCACGAAGGTCTAGTGTATATTTCTTTTCTTTTTCTTTTTCTTTTTGTAAATACAAATGTAATGATGATGTAAATTATGTGATATATGCATGAAGATTTGAACTTTTTGTCCTCCCCATTGGTGAATTATTTTGTATTATCTTGTTCATATTTGTTTCTTTATAGTTTTTCCTTACTAATGAGATTGGTTACTTGAAATGAGTTAGCTCTTTGAGTTAAGGTGAGTCTGAAATGAGTAGTACAAGTGTTGTGATTCGCTCTCGTACTTTATTTGTTGGTGATGGAGAGCCTTGGGTTATAAATGATACTAAGGTCTTTTGTAGATAGAGTATCTTGGTTTTACTCAAGTAATTGATATCAAGGTCTTTGAAGTTGAAGCTCATTGAGAGGTTGGCATGCCTTGGTTTTATCTCGATAGGGCACCAAGGTTTTTTGTCAATGGCGTGTATTGGTTTTATTTTTGTGATAACAAGGTTTTTTTGCATCGACCAAGTGAGGCGTGTCTTGGTTTTATCCCGAGAGGGTACTAAGGTCTTTGAGTACGTATCTTAGGCTTAGGTGGATGCTAAGGTCTTTTGGTACATGCCTTAGACTTAGGTGGATACCAATGTCTTTTGATACATGCCTTGGGCCTAGGTGGATGCTAGGGTCTTTTGTACATGCCTTAGGCTTAGGTGGATGCTAATGTCTTTTGATACGTGCCTTAGGCTTAGGTGGATGTTAATGTATTTTGGTACGTGCCTTGGGCTTAGGTGAATCCAAGGTCTTTTAATACGTGCCTTGGGCTTATGTGGATGCCAAGGTCTCTTGATACGTGTCTTAGGCCTAGGTGAATACCAAGGTCTCTTCATATGTGCCTTGGGTCTTAGGTGGATGCTAGCGTCTTTTGATACGTGTCTTGAGCTTAGGTAGATACTAAGGTCTCTTGATACGTGCCTTGGGCTTAGGTGGATGCCAAGGTCTTTTAGTTCGAAGCCGACTAAGTGGTTGAGGGTGCCTTGGTTTTATCTTGAGAGGGTACCAAGGTCTTTCATATGTGCCTTGCACTTAGGATGATGCCAAGGTCTTTATATCGGAGTCGACCGAGTTGAGTTGGTTTTACTCTAAAAAAGTAACAATGTCTTTTGTCGATGGCGTGACTTAGGTTTACTCGTGCGATACCAAGGTATTTTCGTATGTGCCTTAGGCTTAGAAGGATGCCAAGGTGTTTGTGTCAGAGTCGACCAAGTTGATGATGTGCTTTGATTTTATCCTAAAAAGGTACCAATGTCTTTTATCGATGGTGTGCCTTGGTTTTACTCGTGCGATACCAAGATCTTTTCGTTGTGAGTCAACTTGACTGGGCCTCATGCCTTGGGTTTACTTGTAATGACACCAAGGTCTTAGGGTACGTGCCTTGGATTTAGGTTGATGCTAAGGTCTTTTGGTGAGTCAATCATGGTGTGTTCCTACAAAAATTTATGGTACTATTAGAGTACAACAAAATAGAGTTAAAACCTAAAGGATTTTATATCATATATGACATATACAAATAAGATTATTAGAAGTATTTCTTGAGATGTTTGATGCTCTAGGGATGTTGCAAGATTGTTCCATCGGAGCTTCTTAGTCGATAAGTGCCTGAACGCACTTCTTCGTAAGGCCTACCGAGGGTGGAGGAGCAGCGAAAGAAGTGGACTGCTGGGGATGAATTCGATTGAGGAGTTCGTTGGTGAACGTCGCAATCTGATGTTGACAGGATTGGGTGATGCGCTGAGAGTATTCTTTCAACTGGGCTTGAGTGACAAAACCCACACATGGTTCTTCAAGGGCTGTATGGACAGGCCTACGCTCAGAACCAGACATCATGATCTAAGAAGAAAGAAGACCCCACAGTGGGCGCCAAGCTGTTGATGTCAGTTATCAAACAAGGGGTTTCTGTGATGATTTGTAGAATGTTTAGGGCCCTCTAACTCCTTCTGATGAGGGGTTTTGGGGCTCGCTATTCATCCCTACACATGAAGGAACTCGTAAGAGGGCAAAGTTGAGTTCTTTGGGTGCTCCTTCGACTATCAAGTCAGTAATTAATCTTGAGTGGAAAAAATAGTGTTAGTTCTCTGTTACATAAAAAGGATCAGAAAGAGCTACCTTATGCATTGTCGCTCTTTTTATAGTGGGTTCGAGGGGCAAGAAGGTAACTTGGTGTGAGTCTAGCTAGGCAGCTGAGTTGGCAGACATAAGCTATGTGTCGGTTGCTAAATGAGGTGAGTCACCTGGTCATTTATTGTGGGAATGACAGCAAGTTCTTGGTGCTGATTAGGTTCGATGAGTCATAAAGATTATAGGGGCTAGGGCAATGATGATGTTGTTAGGGCAGTTAATGTGAGGTAGTCGGCTGGCGAGGGGTTCAAGGTACTCATCAGGTCCAAAGCGGAGAAGAATCACCTTTTAACTCGGTTATGCGAGATGTCGGCTGAACAGTGGGCCATATCATATCGTTGGTGGTCAATTTGGATGATGGCCGAGTAGTACTGCCTCTTGACTCGGTGACGCGAGATGTCGGCCAATCAAGTCAGCCATGTTGAGTCGGATATTATCCTAGTTTTGAATTAGTTAGGTTGGACAGAGTGTAAGACATGTGTCGACTTCTCTATGGAGATTAGTATTTAGTATTTTTAGGATTATAACAAAGCCACATATAACTTTTGTAGAAAACCCCCAATATATTTTGGGTAAATTGTACTAAACCTCCAGTAGCTTTCATGATGTCATTTGATGTTTTTGTTTTTTTCCTTCTAATTAATTAATCGGAGTGTCTGCAGAATTGCAAAAACTAATTCGGCGTTTTTAGCAATTCCAAAAGTTATTGTGTTTATCGCTATTATCAAAGTCAATTGCGGGTTCAATGCAAAGTGCTGAAAGTTGTTTGGGTATAGTGTAATTTACGCACCCTCAACGAAAAGGTCACTGTTACGGCACAATCCCATCTTTTCTGCTGAGTCAGGACAGGTATTGGATATCCTCCGGTCATGCCCAACATCCAAATACATATTACAGGTGAATAGGTATAAAGATACTAGTACAATGTTAATTAGAAGTCCTTCAATGACAATTGTACGTACAATGCTCACTAGAAGTTATTCGAGTGGATGAGATCATATATACTTCTAGAACGAGCTAAACTAGACTAAAGAGATTAAAATTTCGATCGTGTCTAATAGTTTTTAGTGCAGGTAAGGGTGAAAGCTCAGGATATGTAGATGCCTTTCCCTCTTATGGAGTTGAATTGAACCAAGAGAAGTTCTTTTGACCTTTTGTAGTTACAATGGCCTATGTCTTCTTCTTTTGGAAAATGTTATTCACTCAAATGTGATCCGATAAATTAAAACACGAAGAGAAATTGCCTTTGCAGTCAGCAAAAGCGTAGTGATATTTACAGGCTCAAAATCGTTCTATAATAATATCTGACCTAATCCACTTTCATACGAACTAATCTTTAGATTACAGGTAAATTACAAAGGAACACTATCGGCCGGGTCTGAGTCAGAATTCCTAATCCATGATCTACTTGCATACGCGCAAGCGTATAGGTGAGCGGGAGGCCGTACAACGGATCGAGGAGATGAAAACAAGAACATATTGGTTTGTTGACGAGGAGTATTTAATTACTATTTAAGTGGTTAATTCAAATTAACAAAAGAGAGAGGAAAACAGTTGACAAGTTAGAACCCCCCTGGGAATTTTAGCAGAAGCTAGATATATGAGCAATTTCCATTAAATGTAGTCCTCGTTTAGGGAACAGTCAATTTGTAATGTGATGGCTAGTTTAAATTGGAGTTTCTAGGTTCAAAAAACACAAAATTCAAACTTCGCACCTACCCGTGATGCTGCAATGTAGGTCAAACTGCGAGAGAAATGGGTGGCACTAGGGGCACACTCCCAACCACACTTCCAACCACACCCTCTCTCATTTGCTACAGTGTACCGGGCCCCACATGGGATTTTAAAATTTTAAAATCTCATGTGGGGCCCGGTACACTGTAGCAAATGAGAGAGGGGGTGTGGTTGGAGGTGTAGTTGGGGGTGTGCCCCTATCATTTTCCGAGAGAAATTTAGACAGTAGTGTAAACAGATATTTTCTGAATCAACTAAGAAAACCTAAATCGTCAATTGCTTAGAAGTTCCGGAATTATCGCAAAGCTATGGTAAACCATGTGGAGTTTTACATGAATTTATTCTAAACTAATATTTTTATTAGAGAAGACTATCATAAATGTTTTGTATTGAACCATCATGATTAGTTGTCATTAGCGTAAGTTAGCACATTATTGACATTTTATCTTACTTGGACTTTTACAATAAGATAAAATTTAGCTGGAAAGTTATAAATATTAATATTTTAGGCTTTCTTAAGTTTGTTGTTGATACCGATAAAGAGTTCCTATCTAATTTTTGCAATTTCCCTACTGTCTCCCCCAAATAGATGGAAGTCGTATTCTTTATTTTGTAATAAAATAAACAGAGATAAATAGTAATAGAAATCAGGAGATCCTTGACCGCAAATCTATTTCCTCATTCATGGCGGGCATATAAATGGCAGACCTCATAACATTAATTGCTGCTGAATATTTAAACCTACGGCAATGTTCATGAAAAATACTTGATTTATTCCGTGACTATCACCTTAATTATAGATAGAGCAACAAATTTAAAAGTGTCTGCCGAAAAAAAAAAATCAAAGAAGGGGTGAGCTAAGCAACAGCTACCAAAACACTTACCAACTCTAAAGTCGTGGGACTGGATAGGAATTGAAGAAAGTAGGCTATTAAAGAATTTAATTAAAAGCATGGTTTCATTATCACCTACCATAACATTTGGTGTCACAATATGATGAATAATAATATGATAATTAAGATGATGATAAGTGCTTTCCAATCATTCATATATGGCGCCAATAATACTAGGCGAGATTCTCCCTGCCGTGATGGACAAGGCTGGCTATGACGAGGAGGTGGGGCCCTTTGGCTAGCTAATACAACTTCGAGGTACCCAGTTGCAAAACGAAGAAGGCATGGGGATAAGATTTCATAGTAGACGTACGTAGTTGCAATATATACAGCGAACGAAAGTAGTAGATAAATGCATAAATAGAAAAATATTTATGTGTTTTATTTTAGACGACAACTAGAATATTAAACAGTCGTATATGACGTATATATTAAATATGACTCGCATTGAAACAATCTTAATTTGATTAGGATTAAAATTTCAACTTTGACGGGAAAGACGAATTACAATTAGAATTGAATTCTAATTGGAAAAGGATTAGGATTTAAACAATTCTACAAAGCATCATGAGAAATGAATTCTATGGAGAGTAGGATTTGCAAAATGCATCATGAGAAAAAAAATCCTATGAGGATTAGAATTGGTAAAAGGAAGAAATCCTACATGAACACAAAATAGGAGAAAGAGAAATATATACATACCATTGAGATGCTCGTAGTAGATGCATCAAGCCAAAGAGAGAGGCGAAAAGAAGAAGAAGAAGAAGAAGGAGGAGAAGAGAGTACACTCATGAGGATTTGCAAGAGAAAAGTAGGAATTGTAATTTTCTTCAAAGTTAATAAAGATCTCTCCCCCTTCTCCCATGGATGTACGCAAATTGTCGAACTAGGTAAATCTCATATTCTTGCTAGCTTTGTGATTGCATGCTAGTTTTCTTTGATATTTTTTTTGGGTACCCACTAACAGTTTTGACAGTAAATCCTAAAAGAAAGGTATTGGACGTCCAACAGTATATTTAGCTTTTCTTGATGTTGCACACAAATTTGTGGACACCTTTGTTGAACCCAAAATTTTCATGGAACAAATTAAGGACACGATGATCGCAAGTGTCATTTTCTTGATATTTCAATCCTAATAAAAGAGGTGCATCATTGATTTGTCATATTATTAATCTCATGTTTTTGGATCCAAAAGTAATTTCTCATAATCTAAATTACGAAGTTTACAAAGAATAAAAAAAATTACAAAGAACAAAAGAACACAAAAAAAGTTTTTTTCATATTAAACCTCCAAAATTTACACGTATTTATACTCTCATATATTTGTATTACTAAATTAGGCCCCACATATATTAAGTTTCTTTAAAAAAATAAGTCGTGAGATTAGTTTAGCTACAGTTATTACTATGTTTACCATTATTTCAATATATATTTTATATGGATCTTTATGTTCTTCAAACCGTCTAAATTGGTAGGTTAAGGCTACTAGACTTTGGAAAAATCGGCCTCTGTCTCCTTTACCTCTGTTGTCATGTTGACTGAGCACACATCTGTAGACATTTTTGTAGTGGATAAGTAGAGTAGAGGGTCCTTTCCTAAATGATAGACTCATAAAATCTTTTTTGATTCGATCAATCTGAGCGTCTTCTTCCTCAATACGAGAAAGCATCTAGTAAACTAAATATGGATTGAGATTCTCTACTAAGGCATAGTGCCTCCTAATATCTCCTAATGCATCTTCACCTTTTATTTTGTGCATAAACACAAAATACAAGGAGGTACTATGCAATGAAAGATGAAAATGCATTAGGAGATATTAAGAAACAATATGCTTTAGTAGAAGATCCCAATCCACTAAATATATCATGTCGTCCGTGAATCACACCAATCATTTGTTGATGACGCCTGGCATGTACGATGCCACGTCATCCTTCTCTTTCCCATCTGCTCTATTTCCCTACGAACATAGCCACTCAGATATGAATCCAACCTCCAGCTATCATTTTCATCTCCATTAATGGCTAAAGCAAAGTTTGGCCAGCTCCAAACTCTGGCCCCACTTTATTTTTTGACAACCAACCATAACCTCCTTTTCTTCTTCGACAACCAGCCATGGTCAAATTAACACTTCACCGATGAGATCAATCACTAATAATTTTACTTTTGCTTCTTTTTTCTAAAATCCAAATTTGATCCGACTAAGAACTTGGAATTTTCTACTGACTACAAAAACTCCAAAATTGTTCCAACAAATAAAGAATAAAAAACCAAAAGAAATATATGTTGTGCTCTGATACCAATTGTCGCGCGCCTATGGGGAAACGTGCTCGCTCACCAAACAAGTCGTAAGCACGGGAGAAGAATAACCAATCACACACGAGCACAATCCAAAACTGAAATACGATAGATCAATCACAAACACAGAGATATATGTGGTTCGGCAATTTGCCTACGTCCACGGGAAGAGGATGGAGAGATTCCACTAAATCAAGGAGAATACAAAGAGTTACAATCTCACAAAAACTCACAAACTAACCCTCAACCAAAGCTCTCAACTTGCTCACAATATCTCCCTCTCACAATGCTCAAAAGTCTCTCTAATCTCTGATTACAACTCTCATCTTTTTGATGATCCTAATCTCTTCTAAGGCGTTTCATATATATAGAAAACCTAAAACCAAAACAGAGGAGGAATTCTAAAACCAAAAACAAAATAAATTAGGAATCCTAATAACCTATTACCAAAACAGATTAAGAATCATGTTACCAAAATAAGTTAGGAATCCTAATAACCTCATGTTACAAAAATAGATTAGGAATCCTAATAACCCATTATCAAAACAAATTAGGAACCTGCTATCCAACAATATAAAGGTCCATGTAGAGTAACCCCTCACATTGTCGCACCAAGTTGAGAAGGAATGAGATAGAGATAGTGGCGTAGCCAAGATTATTTTTTGTCCTGGGTGAAAAATAAATGGATTGTGCTGAGTAAGAGGAAGTAGAGGAGATTGATGTTGGCGATTGTGTCGAGCACTGTCAGGCTGGGTTTGGGGAACACATTGTCGAGAAATCCGTGGCTGCGACCGAGGGCTGATGGGCACAGCAGAATCTGGCTTTGTCAAAAGAACAGTCTTTGTTGCCTTCAGTATCTCTTCAACTGATCTTCCGGTACCAATATACTCTAAGATCACCTCTCACCTCCGAGATGTTCACTTTAGATATTTTACCATCCCTTTTCGTAGCATTTCAATTTCTTCTTTTCTCCATGGCCTCTCTTTCTTCTCATAGTTGTTTAGTACACTACCTGGCTTAATTTGACTCCCAACTCCATTTACATGTGGACTCTTCTCTTCTAGTTTTGGTACATTTGAGTTTTCTTTGCCTAGTGCATCTTTTAACAGCTGAATCTTGCCCTGGGCAACTGCCCAGGGCAAGCTACACATGGCTCTGCCACTGGATAGAGGATAAGTGATTTTTTTCTATTGATCAGAGGTGTCAAATTTATCATTGGATAAGATTGGGGAAAGATAGAAGGGACAAAGGAGATAGAGAAGTGAACTGTGTTTGATAAAAAATAATGCCACATGGTAGCTTTTAATAGATTAGTAGTGCCACATAATAACACTGAGGTAATATATAAAATGTACTGGATGATTTCTCCCTCTATACAAATGCAAGAAAGTGATCTTGTTCGAAAGTAGCCTTGCATTTCAAGAAATCCTAGTTGAACTTGGGTTGGGGATATTAATTTGATGGAGAAAAACTGATTATAATTGGAACGTAATTTTAATTGGAAAAGAATGTGAGTTGATAATTCAAGCCAAATAAGGAGTCTATGCTAGAGAGGAAAGCTCTTTACATACCCCTCAAGAAGTTCATTGTTAATTAAGTCATAGGAAAGCCTAGGAGAGTTGTATATTGTAATAGAAAAGTAAAGAGAACTAAGAAATTTTTTTTTGAATTTTGAGAGGTATTTTAGTGAGATTGAGAGAATATTTCTTGTCAAATCCTTAGAGATAACAAGAAAGATTGCATATTTATAATCTTTTTGATATAAAGAAGACTTAGATCTCTCGCCGTCGATGCCGACGATTGTCGAACCACGTAAATCTTGTGCCTTTGTCTCTTGATCTATTTTTCTCTTTTGTTCATATAAGTAGTTTCTTGGAGTTTCTACATCGTTAGGTGATCGGTTGGTCTACAAAGAAATAAGAGTTCTAATCAGATGGGGTTTGGTGACGCGTCTTCAAGCTACACTTCCGCATATATCGTCAATTAGTGTGCAACGATTGTTGTCAAGTTGTGAGTGGTATGCATCAATAACTAATGTCAATGTGTTAGGTGATACCAAACAATTAGTATCAAAGCTGAATTTCACTTAGATTAGATTTTTCCTTGAAGGAATGTTCGATCTTTACAATATTCAACTTGAATTTCTTTGGTGGTGAAGTCCAAAATTAAAAAGTTTGATGATGAAAGAGTTTAAGCTTTAGCGGAAAAGGATGGAGGCTCTCTTTATTCACGACCTAGATCAAGTTATGCTAGGAGTGGACAAAAAGCCAGAGAAGATGATAAGTGACGAGTGGAGCATGATGGATTGGAAAGAACACAATCTTAAAGTAGGGTATTGCGTAATCAAGGAGATAACCGCATTTAGTATGTGGAAGAAGCTCGAGGAGTTGTACATTGCCAAGAATCATGCACCAACTCATATCAGAAGAAATTAAATGAGTTGTGAATGAAGAAAGGTACAATAATGTTAAGAGTATTTGAGCAAACCCAATATGATAGTGACAGGGTCAAACTATAAAGATGGTGGCGAAATAGTAATCTTGCTTAGTTACCTTCTAGCAAGTTACCAATATATGAAGATATTACTAACCATAGGCAAGCTACAATTACTATGGACGAGGTCAAAGTAGTGCTCCACATGGATAAATTTAATTAGGGATAAGGTGTTGGTGATGTGATAAGTTCTAGTGCTTGGTTGGCAGTAGATGTGTGAAAAAAGAGATCTTCAAATAGGACAAGTTCGTCGGCTAAGTAGTGCTTTATTTGCTAAGAGAAGGGTCATGTGAATAAAGACTGCTTCAAATAGCAAGTGTAGTTGAGGTGAGCAAAAGATTGTTAGGTCTCATGTTTATGAGCCTACTATCTAATCTAGTTTTGATGATTAACAAATAATTTCTAATATTATTTGCTGAGTGTTTGTATTTACTTGTTAGGAATCCTACACAAAGATCTATGTTGGAGGTTGGTCAGATTTGGGTGTTCACGATGATATTCAAAGGAGGTTGGAAGGAAAATAGGAATGAAGCCGTCGCAATTCAAGTCAAGATTCATCATCGCTTCATCCGTAACCAAGATGAGTTTATTGAAGATCATTTGCTTGGGTATATAGTTTTGTAGTTTAGGCTTTACTTTATGTGTTTATACTTTAAATCTCAAACTACACACATACACGTTTCGTTTTATCGTATTATACATTTTTGGCAAAATAATGGTTTTACGGATTAAAGACTTGATTATACTATTTTACATCTTTTCTTGAGTCTATAAATCTATTTGAAAGTATTTCAAAACTTGTTTAGAATGAATTCATCAAAATCAAGTTTGTTTAACAATAATAAATGAGTTTTCAACAATAGAAAATGCAATTTTAAAAATTCCTTTTCTAACATGTTCATCTTCATATATATAAATATTTTCTCAAGTTTTCAATAATGGAAAATACAATTTTAGAAATTCCTTCTCTAACATTTTCATCTTCATATATATAAACATTTTCTCAAGTTTTACTAAATTTGGAGTTGTTTTGTTATTTTAAATTAATTTACAAAAACAAGTTTGCAGAAGTTTTCAGAATCTAGAATATATATTTTAAAATAGTGAGTTTTCACAAACGCAAAGTGATATTTTATAAATTTCTTATCTAAAATGTTATATTCATGTGTACAAATGTTTCCCCAAATTTTACTATTTTTGGAGTTGATTTTCTATTTTAAATTGAATTTATAAAATTAGTTGTGCAAAATTTTAGAATTTGCCGTGCATGTTTTCAGTCGACCGACATTATTCATTAATAGATCGAACAAAGGCATTTTTTAGCCTTTTATTTTACAGTTGAATTAGTCGACCGATGAAATTCATCAGTCAACCGATAACCGTCATTTTGGCCAATAACGGCTAGTTTTTGGCTGAAATTTTTTGTGAGGCTATATATATGCCTCATAACTCATTTGTTTTAGTAAGAATGTTTACAAGATAGTGTTTTCGGTAAAAGTTGCCTTCATTGTTGAACTCATTATAATAAAATTTACTTACAAAGAATTCAAAATATTCAATAAGAAAAAGAATGAAAGATTACAACTTTTTGAAAATAACACAAGATCCGTTCGTAGTCTCTTACTTACGTGGGTCTTTAGCCGGTGACGGGGATGTCGATATCCGTGGACTACCTGACAATCAGATCAGATCTAGAACTTCGTCAATTCGCGAAGGAATCTAGAAGCAGAAGCGCTTATCTCGGCAACGGCGAGATAATTGCTCTTCTTAGGATTACCGCAACGGGATAATCCTAAGGAACGGACGTGGGTGAATGCAGATCTGATGAATCTCTCTCTTGTGTTGAAGAACTCGATCACTTTTTAGTCTGGCAGGGCTTCGCCAACTCTCCAAAATTCTAGATCCGAAAGAATAAGGACCCGAGGGCTCTATTTATAGGCTTTACGGACGTCCGGGCGGTTAAAACCGCCTAAAAGGCCATTTCTGCGTTGGAGACACCTCAGGGTGTCTCAACCTGGGCCGAGACACCCTGGGGTGTCTCGGCCTTGGCCGAGACACCCTGGGGTGTCTCGGGTGGGCCGAGACACCTCGGGGTGTCTCATTCAGGCTGAGACGCCGTGTTATGTACACTTGTTCGTTTCCGCCGTAACTTCTTCGTCCGAACTCGGTTTTGAGTGATTCGAAGTGCGTTAGAAAGCCGACAAGGAGTTCTATAAGCTCCAATGATTAGATCATCTGTGGAATAAATGAGACACGAAGGGTATTTCGCCGTTTGTGAACGACACGAGGTGCCTGATCAGTTCGTTCCCTTGTTATTCCGAAATTCTGTTAGTTCACGTAGTTCGTCGATTCACTTCAAACGTTTACCGATACCAATCAAACTTCTGTGACTTGGATAGTGATGTTCGTTGTCTTTTCTTAACGCTGAGCTGTTCGTGGAGACTTATAGGCAATTTTCGATGCCTACAGATACCCCCTCCAAAGCGTTCCAGACTCATTTCTTTTATAGAAGAGGCTGGAATACTTTGGATGTGATTAGTCCAGCCTTCGATCGGTATAAAGGACCTGTAGTTAGCTTCAATTCTTGACTCCTTTGATTTTCAGTCTATTCGATGTTTTGACGAATAGCTAAAGTTCCTTCGGCGCTACGTTAATCGGCTGGCCGTCGTCGAAGTCTCAAATCTAAAACTGATGAGTTGAGTTTGGCTTGCGTCGTCGAGTTGACTTTGAACTGACCACCTCCGTCACATCGGCTCTTTCATTGTAATGTACTGATTGGCGTTGACCTAGGGTTACGCATTGACCGGCATTGACCCTAGGGTTTTGAATTGCCTGGCGTTGACTTTTGATCGCAACGTGTTGACTAGCGTTGACCTAGGGTTACGCGTTGACCGGCGTTTGTTCGTGGGAAAAATCGTGCCTTTCTTCATTGATATCATTGCCATCTCAATAACTGTTTATCAGTTACAAAGATTCGGTTTTTTTATAAGATCCGGTTACAATGAAAATCAAAAATAAGAAAAAGAAAGATTACAAATTTTATCCTTGTTTGCCGAACGAATCGCGAGCTCCTGTTATGCGGTCACTCGCTTTGTGGGTTCTTTGCCTACGCCGGGGTTAATCCGTGGACCACCGCGTGATCTCGATCCGGTCGGATCTACACGATATGACGGGTATTATTCCACCAAGGGAATAATAGCCGGGAGGAATTGTTTCACCAAGGAAACAACCGCTTGATGCTCGGGATCTAAGAACCAAGCTTAGATCCGGAGTGTGATCGTGTAGATCTCAGATCCGATTCTCTCGAACTCCTGCCTTATTTGGCGTTGACGATCGCCGAGCACCGGATCTGGAAGTCTAAGCCTTCAAGCCTTCAAAGTTGAGATCTTTTTTAGATTGGAGTCTTCAATCCAGCAGGGCTTCGCCTCCTCCAAAATCCAACCTTTGAACCAAATGAGCACAAGGCCTATTTATAGG
>BQKN01064258.1:244834-265677 GCA_022839385.1 Asparagus kiusianus
GAATTGATTCCCAATTTGGCAGTAATTCCACTTCTGAGTATGAGTCCGAAACCGATCTTGATTCGATCGTGGTTCATCCGAGTTCGCTCTTGTTTAGATGACTCGTTGACTCCTCGAACCGTTGGATTGATTCCGCACGCGATTGACATTGTTTGCGTGCAATTTGTTGACCTCGTCGCTTCGTCACTCGATGGTTCGTTCATTTGTCGAATCACCGTGTCGAGCTGTGTTGTGGGACCTATAGGCAATTTTATACGCCTACAGCGTTGACCCTAGGGTTTTGAACATCGTACGTTGACTTTTTGATCGCAACGCGTTGACTAGCGTTGACCTAGGGTTACATGTTGACCGGCGTTGACCCCAGGGTTTTGAACGTCGTACGTTAACTTTTTGATCGTGACGCGTTGATTGGCGTTGACCTAGGGTTACGCGTTGACCGGCGTTGACCCTAGGGTTTTGAACGTCGTACGTTGACTTTTTGATCGTGACGCGTTGACTGGCGTTGACCTAGGGTTACGCGTTGACCGGCGTTGACCTTAGGGTTTCGGTCGTCATACATTGACTTTTCGATCGCAACGCGTTGAATGGCGCTGACCTAGGGTTACGCGTTGACCGACGTTGACCTTAGGGTTTTGAATCGCCTAAGTTGACTTTTCGATCGCAACGCGTTGACTGGCGTTGATCTAGGGTTACGCGTTGACCGACATTGACCCAAGGGTTTTGAATCGTCCGGTGTTGATTAGTGTGGATTTTGTCGAAACATCCAACAACCGGTGAAAAATAGGTGAATTTAGGCTTGAAAAGGGCATTTATAGGCATATGGGGACCAACCGAAGACCGAGACACCCGTGGGTGTCTCAACCTTGGCCGAGACACCCTTGGGTGTCTCGGCCAAAGCCGAGACACCCTAGGGTGTCTCGGTTCAAAAACCGAGACATCCCCCCTTCTCTCTTTTTTTTTGTTTGTTTCCTCTTTTGTTTTCCCCCTCTTTCCAAAATTTCAAATAGACTTCTTTTCCCCCCTAAACATCTTCTTCCTCTTACCCAAACTCTTCTTCCAAACCCATAACTTCTTTTCTTCAAGAGTTCTAAAACCCTTCAAACTCTTGCTCTTTAAAACCCTAAACCTCTCAAAAGAAATTCGGATTTTTATCTTCTTCATTGGCTGAAAATTTTCTCCTCTCAAATCTAGGGTTTGTTGCATCTTTAAGTTCAAGACTTGGACTTTTGAATTGGGTTTTCAAGCTCTTGATTTGGGTAAGCTTCTCTCCAAGAATCCTCTTTGTATGCTTGCTTTTGATTCAAGAATCTATAGATTTTGTAGGAAAGATTGAAACTTTATTCTTGTAGTGTGGGTATGTAATAAAGAATTCATGAATTTGTATGCAAAGAATGTGGCTTTTTGCCCTCATGAATTAGGTATTGTGAAAAAGAATAAATCTTGAAGATGGGTTTTGAAAATGGCCAAAATTTTGAGGGGTTTTTATGCAAAATAGGGCTGAAATTTGTAGGGGCCGTATGCAAAATAGGTCTGAAAATTTGAGGCTTGGATTTTATACCCATTTGGCCACAACTTTGAGGGGTGTTTGCATGCAAAGAATCAATATTGTTTGAGGGGTTTATTTGTAAGATTAACAAAAATTGTGGGATATTGGGGGTGTTAGATGAACAAATATGGTGATCATGATTCAACCCGGGCATGTCCTTGACTATAATTTAGCCTTAAACACGAGGGGTATTTTGGGTATTTCACCAAAATTTATCATGAGGGTTTACACCGCAATATGAGCTCACGGTTTTGCATGTACAAAATTCATAGGTTTAATTAGACCTTAACCATAAAATCCTATTTATTTTATAGGATTTAAGTTAAAGTTTATAATTTTCCTTTTAAATTTCAGACGTTCAGATTTATGATTGTATCTGACCCGTTGATTTTTACTACAGATTCTCCATGTCTCCGCGCCGATCCTGATTTCATAGGAGTCGCTCCCTTTCCCAGCATAGCGAGAGGGAGGCTCCCGCGGCATCCTCTTCGGCGGCATCTTCTTTCGGGGGTGAGCACTTATGCATTATATATCCCCGATTGATCCCTGTGCGGGTCATTCGGGAAGAACCAACATCCTCCTTCGTGGGGATCGAGGTTTTAGGAAATTTGTGGCTCTGCTGTATCCTCGCTTGGCCCCTTCGCGGGTCATTAGGGAAGAACCGACATCCTCCTTCGCGGGGGTCGATGTTTCGGACTTGTTTTGCTTGGCCAATTCAAGTCTTCCGGTATATTGGGGCGATTTTGTGTTGTCTTACACTTTGTAGTTTGGTATATGTCATCACGTTGTTTACGTGATGATGCATCCCGTTCTTCCAGTGTAAGACACTCAAAATCGTCTCTCCAATTGTCCTGCGGATAATCTTATCTTGCTCTTTTGTGAGATGGATTTAACCCTTGTATAATTTATGGATAGTTTTCTGACTTTTACCCCTTGTTTTGTTGCAGTCGAGTTTCCAGCGGACAGTTTTCCTCCTCATGCTACCACTGGTTGTAGTGGGGAGGTTTTCTCTTCTGTAGCCATTAGGCAGGCTATTGGTCCGCTTCCTTAGTTTGACGGGAATCGTTCAGATGACTCTTGCCGTTTGATACGAGATGGGGGACGCCATTCTTTACGCCAGCTGATCACGGATGCTCCCTTCACCGCAGACTCTATTTCTACTCAGGCTTTAGATAAGCCTAGTTATCTGTTTGGAGATTCCGTTGAGGATCCGGCCATGTTGACTTTGGCTAACAAGCATTGGCTGAATAATGATGAGGGGGCCCTTCTTTATATCCCCTCCATTCCTCATCAGCACTCCTTTACTCATTTGGAGGGGCAGGCCGTAGAGCGTCAAATGTCATGGAATCTTACAGATGATAACGATCGAGTTCACTGTGGATATATTTCCCATCATAAGACTCCAGGCTCCAATGGACATCATTATATTCGCGGTTTTTGGCCAGGGATTCTGGGTCTTAATACTGCACCCCCAGGCGAGATGTCAGCAGCTGCTCCTACTGTGAAGAACCGCCTGGCTACACTTGGGAGGAAGTTACCTCTACCAGAGTTTAGGTGTTTTGGTTGGGCTTACTCGCAGTCCAAGGGATGGTGGACCCGTATGACCAGTTATGTCTTAGGGCGTTGGGAGAGTGATCTGAAGAGCAGTGGGTTGTACGCCCCTATACGAGCCACTATGTACGGATTCCTGGTCAGCTGCCGCCACTTCTTGGCATTGTTAGAGACGTATATCCCCGATAGTAACACATTTCTGACTAGCGGTGGAGAGTTAGGGTTGGCCTTGCACGAGATGCACCAAGTTTTTGGTCTTCCCATGGGGGATTGTCCGTACCAGGAGTACTTTCCCTCGAACCTATAGTTGGAGTGGTTGAAGAAGGATACTCCCGATATGTATGATACTCTTTGGGACCTCACATGCCATTACCATACTTCTCTAGTCAAGGTTACCCCTCGAGCGAAGAGGAAGAGGCAGATCAGCTTGAAGCAGTTCGCTGTTTATTTATTCTAGAATTTGGAGGGTAATTCAGGCGAGCTCATTCGTGAATTAGATGTTTTGACACCTTCCGCCGCTAACGGGTTAATGGAAAAGGCCGAAGCTTGCTCCTACACGACTGCTAGTGCTGAGGGAGCTTTTCCTACAGGGACCAAGTTTCGGACATTCCTTTGTCATGTACAGAAGTCCATTGAGCCCAGGACCCTGCTTGCAGGTATTCTTGCCCTCTGGTTGAAGAAGTGCGTCGTTCCATATCAGTTTTCGGACGCCTTACCCCTCGAGGTGCTCTTCCCCGCCTTTCAGCTAGCTTATGGGAGGGAGCTTTCCCTGCTTCCAGCAATGGTTGCTGGCATCCATTATGGGCTCAGGTACTTGGTCGATGGTTTTGCGCAGGTAGGCCCTGAACCGTCGATCGAGCTTGTTTCTATAAAGGTCGAGCTTCCATATACATACCTGATGGCGTGGCTTGTTCTTCATCGTCCTGACTTGATGTCGGCGCCTAGTACTATTGATGTCCCCATTCCTTTCGTGCAGTTGTTGGAAAGGAGTAGATGGCTCGGGAAAACGTTCACTGATGTACAGCGAGAGCTTCAAGTTCGTAAGAGCTGGGAGTTCTTTAAGTGTTTTCCTCACTTCTCGGGTCGTTATGGTGATGTTTTGATTGATGAGGAGAAACCCAGAACTGGTCGGACTACCCTCGACGCTGGTTGTTTCCGTTTGTTGGTGAACATCCGTATTGGGTATCTTGTTCTTCGGGTGAAGGATCATTGTCACATAGAACCTTACCTTCCGTGCCGTTTCGCTCGTCAGTTTGGCTACGACTAACTATATGTTGGGAATCCGAGCCGTGGTTTGAAGACTGAGGGAGGGCTTATTAACGACGTTCGGGCATGGCTTTGGACTATGGTGGGCTGTACTGGAGCCTATTTTGCTCTTCCTTCCTCTAAGCGCAAGCCGCTGCTTACTTTCCTTAGCTGCAAGTGGTTCCTTTCCGCCAACGAGTTCCTAGGCGTGAGGAGTCTTTCAAAGCTGCAGGCTGAGCACTTGGCTCAGGTCACTATCCAGGCTACTCGTAGGCCGAACTTTTGAAGAAACAGGGTAAAAAGCCTGCCAAACCCTCTCTTTCGAGCAGAGATAGGATAGAGGATAATGAAGAGCTTCTTCCTACTGGTGATGAGGACGAGACTTCCGAGGAAGAATATGTGGACACAGATACTGACAAAGAAGAACCTAATACAGGTTTCTCAGACTCTTTCTTTTCAGAATTAACTGATCTGGCCTTCTTTCGTTGGCATCAACGTCATATCCTTTCTAGGTCTTAACTGGCTTTTCAAAAACCAGAGCAAAAGGTCTTATTCACTTATCCTAACAAGATGACTCTTATCATCCTAGGTAGAGTGGATGATGAACATGAGTCACTCGCTTCTCGCTATGCGAGATCCCATCCTAGTGGCAAAGCTCCCGCACAGGTCGAGATGCGGACCAAGTTCATGCACGAGCGGCCTGTTGGCTCTGTGAGAGTTCACATCCCGAAACGGAAGAAGACCGTTCATAAGCCCCATACTAGTCAGCGTGCTCACAGGACAGAGTTGGGAAGCACTGCTGGCGGGGAAGAGGGTAATACCCATTGTCTTTATTGCTTTAAGATGATTCGCCTTTTGGGATTCACTAAACTTAATCATGTTTTATATTCCAAGAAACCATGAAGAAGGCGAACTTTCACAGGATTCTGTATTCCCTGATTCTGATCGTTTGGATAGCTTCATGCAGCAGATGTGTGATGCCATTCACGATGAGCCCATGGATGTTGACACGAACATTGATACTGAGCAGATTAATAGTGTTGAACCAACAATTCTATGCTCAGGTATATCTAAATCCGATGATACTGTACTCGAGTAGCATTTGGAAGAGTTAGGAAATTCAGGATTCATTATTTCCGTGCTTTGCTTTCTTTTAGACAACTTGAAGAATTCAAACACAGATATCAGGGAAAAGGAATCTTCTGCCCCTACTGCAGGTACATTTGAGCTTTTCCTTCTTCTCCTATCTTTTTCGTATATATCCAACACTTAAATTATTCTGCAGAAGCCATATTAGAGAGACCAATTGAGGATGAAGCCTTTCATGATACAGGTCTTGAGGAGCAAGGGTATGTCTCAGCACCAAGTTTTTCAGGGTCCGATATCAGACTATTAGTCGATATGCTGGCTGAGCAGGCCACCAAAGAGGTTGCAGGACGACCCTTTGAGAGTGATTCGTCCACAGGTAAATATCTAGTTCCCTTCATTTTGCCCAATCTTTTATCTGACTAACAACGAATTGTCATCACAGTACCAGTCACTGGGACTGATTCAGTCATGATTCCCGGCATCTCTAGTTTTCCCCGGGGTGATAGACCCGCAGGTATGCATATAATATAGATTGCCGTGCTCCTTTTCATTTGTCTGATTTTTGACTAACGAAAGAGTATAATCATAGGACCCGCCATCGGGACTGATACTCTTATGACTCCTGGCGTTTCCCGTTCACCTGAGGATGATGGACTTGCAGGTATGCAGATAATCCTATCATCATGATCCTCTTTATTTGTCTAAATTTCCATTTGACTAATAAAGAAGTGTAACTATAGGACCGGCCGTTATGACCGATGCGATTACAGTTCCTGGGACTGCTAGCTTTCCTAACAGTGATGTTCCCCCATCACAGCCGAGAGGCACTGCCGACTTCCCTACAGAGGTCGATATACCCTCAATGACGACCCCTGCTGTTATCTCGGAGCCTGTTGACACTAGACTAACGGAGCCGATCGTCAGATTTCAGTCTGCGGGAACCTCTGTTGGTATTGGTATGCTTACAATTCGCTGTAAATTATGTTTTATCCTGTTTGGTGGGTTTCTTACTCTTTCATATCATTGCTCGCATGATCTCCACCATCCCTATATGAGCGTGTCCTCGCTCTTTTGACCGATACCGATCCCAACAAAGACATCTTCCGCACAGATATCGGTTTCTTTGTCCTCTTTTTTAACAGCATGATCGAGAAACTTCTTCATCGAGGATATTATTTCGATCAGTTCAGGCGTTCTTTTTCTCGCTACATGACGATGATCAGGGAAGAGGGGTATCCAGAGTTGGCTGACTCTCTTACCGCCGATTTTATTGTCTTGGAGTCTGAACTCCGAGAGTTGGAGGAGCTAAAGGCTATTGGATTTTCTTCTTTCGTGTCCTCTCAGTTGGAGCATAGGTTGTCACAATGGCGTGATATGAGATCTTCCATCGGCAATGAACTTCAGTCACATGAGAGTTCTATTATGCAGTTGATGGCTACTCTTGCGAGAAAGGATACGGATAGAGCCGAGCTACTCAGTTCTTTAGATTCCAAGCGTCAGGAAGTGAATAGGTTGAAGAAGGCCTTAAAGCATGCCGAGGAGTCTGGTGCTATCATTGCAGAAGAGCTGGCTGGATTAGAGAGCTCTCGTGGACAGACAGTTGAGAGGCTAGGATCTACACAGGAAAGATTAATGAAGCTGAAGAATGAAGCCAGGAAGGTCTTGAGCAGTTCTGAAGAATCTTTCCGAGCTGATCTACAAGCAGAACTTGAGCAGAGTTATACAGATAGGCTTTTTAAGATAGAATCTCATGTTCTTAATCACCGACTGCCTTCGGGCTGATGATCTTTCTATTGTATGCTTTGACTTAATCTATTAACAGAGACCCAGCATTTGATTTCATTATGGTATTTCTTTATTGATTGTGAACCCAGTGGACATAATGCTTACAGGATTTTTGGCAAACCCCCAGCCATCAACGGGTTTGACATGCCTTTACCGATTACCGTTTGAATCGGGCTAGCATGTGAATTTTGAAATCCGTCTCACATGTAACGTTGTGCTAAAAGAATTACTCCTCTTAGACTTAGTGCTATGATTTTGAATATATAGACTTCACCATTTCTTATGGGAAAAGGTACCCAACAACGCGTGTTAGGCGATGACTTATCCCTTCTTAAGATTCGGTATAAAATTCCCCAGACTTAAACTCTGGTGTCTTTTTCAATCGGTAAAAGACTAAACCGGTAATGTGTGTTAGACATAGACTTTAGGATTTTTGGCAAACCCCCAGCCTTCAACGGGTTTGATGTGCCTTTACCGATCACCGTTTGAATCGGGCTAGCATGTGAATTCTAAAACCCGTCTCACATGTAACGATGCGCTAAAAGAATTGCTTCTCTTAGACTTGATGCTATGACTTTGAATGCATAGACTTCACCATTTTTTACGGGAACATGGCGCCCGGCAACGCGTATTAGGCGTTGGCTTATCCCTACTTAAGATTCGGGATAAAATTCCCCAGAATTAAACTCTGATGTCTTTTTCAACCGGTGAAAGACTAAACCGGCAACGCATGTTAAGCGTAGGCTTATCTCTATTTAGGAGTCGAGATAGAGTTCCCCGCGCATAGAATGTACGGATTTGAGGTTGAGAATCGTGTCTTTTCTCAGGGTAAAGACGGACTGAAAGATAGAAGAGGAAGAATTTTATATTCTATCTCCCAGCACCGAAGAGGAAGAATTTTATATTCTATCTTCAGTAGGAAAGGGAAACTCGAGGTGGGATCTCCACCCCTAGAATCCGGAAAGATGAGACTAAGAGTGGGATCTCCACTCCGAGAATCGGAAAGATTCAAGTAACCCTAACTTTCATAGGATTGGTTGCTTGATCCAAAAGAGTTCCTCATTTATTGAGGTGAAATTTTAATTTTGACCCTAACTTTTATAGGTTTGACTGAAAAAGGAAAAGATGAAAGGTTTTCGTTTATCGAAAGAGATAACTCAAACTTAGTCCTAACTATCTGCAGGTTTGACTAAGTAGAGTTGGAGATAATCCTAACTTTTATAGGTTTGATTGCTCAAATTGAAAATGGACCTCTCGTTCATGGAAGGAATCGAGAGGAGAATTTGGCTTTGGTCCTAACTTTTGTAGGTTTGACCTGAAAGCGAAGGGAACGGAATACAAATAGCAGTAGAAATACTGGTTTGTACTGGCCACTCGATGAAGGGTTTTGATGTTAAGTGATCAGGGCTTAACACGTTAAGCTTTGGAAATTACCATGAATTGGTGGACTAAAATTTTAGTGGACCCACCGTCAATTGATTTGATCAGTGGGGGATTTTGTGAGGAAATGTTAATCTGTCAAAAGATTGAATCTCACCTCACCAAATAACTCACAAGAGTTAGAGGATTTGATAACAACAGAAGGAAACATCCTGACATTTGGAGCATAAATGTGGATATGTTATTTATCACTTTTACAGTGATTGGGTTATCCCTAAGAATACCGCATGTAGTGTTCTTCCGGGAACTTCCTGATACATTGGTTATCCTGAAAGTACTAAGGATAGTATTTTTTCAGGAACTTACCATTTATTGGCATCATAAGCCGGTCACCATCCTTAGTGACTAGGCGATATGTGCCATTCGAGTAAACTGTCTCTACTATGAATAGCCCTTCCCATTTGGGTTCGAACTTGCCCTTCTTCTTGGAGTTAAGGATCATAAGCCGTTTTTTAGTCAAGACCAAATCTCCTTCTTTAAAACTTCATTGCCGAACCTTCTTATCGAAAGCTCGAGAAATTCTGGCTTGGTAAAACTTAATATGCTGTTGAGCTTCTAGGCGCTTTTCATCGAGCTTCTCGAGTTCTTCGAGACGTTTCTGATGTTGTTCTTCAGTTGTCATTTGGGTTGCGAGAGCGATTTGAAGAGACGGAATTTGTATCTCCAATGAGAGAACGGCTTCACATCCGTATACCAAAGAATACGGAGTTGCGCTAATCGGTGTATGTACCGTAGTACGATAGGCCCATAGAGCCGCGCCAAGCTTGTCATCCCAATCCCGTTTATTATTTTTCACGAGTTTTGACAAAAGCTTTATGATAGTCTTGTTGAAGACTTCAGCCAATCCATTTGCTGTGGGATTGTAAGCTGTTGACGAGACATCCTAAATTTTGAACTTCTCGCAAAACCTGATGAAGGCGTTGCTGACAAATTGAGGACCGTTGTCATGTATGATTCGTCTTGGGACACCATGCCGGTAGATAATATGGTGTTTGATGAATGCGATAACGTTACTGATCTTAGCTTCTCTAAGCGGGACCGCTTTAGCCCATTTGGAGAAGTAGTCAGTAATTGCTAGGATGAATCGATCACCTTTGACTGATGGGGGATTTATAGGACCAACAATGTCCATTCCCCAGGTCTTAAATGGCCATGACGTAACCGAAGGATGCAGATGCTCCAGAGGTTGGTGCATATAATTCACGTGAATTTAACACGCATGACACTTCCGAGCATACGCGACTGCATCACTCATCATAAGAGGCCAAAAATATATTATTCTTCTGATGCGGTCATAAAGCTTGGGACCGGGTTGGTGTGCACCACAAACCCCTTCGTGTGCTTCCTTAAGGACTTCTTCAGCTTCCTTTGTCGATAAGCAACGCAACAGCAAACCATCATACCCCCATGCGGTATAGCGTTCGACTCTCCGTATTATAGTAGAACCTTGATGCTCTTCGTCGAATTGAATCCCTTTCCTTTACGTCTTCTGGTAAGATTTCATGCAAGACGTAATCGATGATGGGAAAACACCAATCTTGGGGTTCAAACTCGACATGGGTTGCGTATACCTCTTGAACCTCTTCTTCTTTATCATCTTCATCGTAGAGTGGCACTAAGAGCTGGTGAGTTCTTACCGTAACAAACTGCTCTGTTCCGGGAGGCTGTGCCAGAGATACGGCTAATGCTGCTAATGCATCTGCATAGGTGTTCTATAACCGCGGAACGTGTTCGATGAAGAATCCTTCACATGATTCTGCTATTTCCACTGCCATCTTATGATATGGTATTAAATCCTGACTTTGGACTTCATACTCCCCTTGGACTTGTTTAACTATCAGTTGAGAATCACCGAAAGCTTCGAGATACTCAACCCCTAGTTCTTTAGTGAAATTGAGTCCTATGATCAGCGCGTTATATTCGGCTACATTATTTGAGCATGGCTCGGTTAACGAGTAGGCTCGAGGCATCACGTGTTTTCCCGGAGAAACTAAGACGACTCCAACTCCAGAAGAGACCTTAGAACTTCCAGGAGCACTTGTCACATTAGCTGCTCGGGAAGCGCCATCGAAGTACAAACGCCATACTTGTTGGTGCGAAGTTGCTTTGACTTCGTGGGTTTCATCGGGTAGGTCGTCATATATCTTGGCGGTATCCGTAGTTGGGTTAGCTGCCAGGAGATCACAGATAGCCTGTCCTTTTATTGACTTCTGTTGTTTAAAATGTAGATCGTATTGGGACAAGAGCAAGGCCCATTTTGCTAACCGCTAATTCATAAAAGCTGGTTGTGTCATGAATACTCGGACTGGGTTAACTTTGGAGATAACATAAATAGTTTGTCCAACCAGATAATACCGCATCTTTTGAATTACGAATACCAAGGCGAGACATTCTCTTTCGATCATGGGATATCGAGATTCGGCACCTACCAAGGTCCGACTCAAGTAATATACTGCCTGTTCGTGACCGTTATCGTCATCTTGTGCAAGTAGTGCACTTAATGAGTGGCTCGTCGCCTTGACATAAATCAAGAACAGTTTGCCCGATTTCGGTGCAATGAGTACAGGAGGTTTCGAGAGATATTCTTTAATACTCTCGAACGCCTTTTGACAAGCGTCGTCCCATACGAACGACACGCCCTTCTTTGTGAGCTTAGAGAATGGTTGGCATTTTCCTGAGAGGTTCGAGATAAACCGACGGATATACGTCAACCGCCCTTGTAAACCTCTGAGTTCCTTAAGGTTTCTCGGAGGTTGTAACTCATTAATTGCCTTTACTTTATCGGGGTCGATGTGAATACCTTTGGTGGTGACGACGAATCCAAGGAATTTACCACTGGACAACCCGAGGAAAGATTTGGTAGGATTCATTTTCAATTGATGGGTCCGCATCAGATCGAACATGGTATTTAAGTCTTTAATGTGGTCATTCATATCACGACTTTTCACGACCAAGTCATCCACGTAGCATTCGACAGTCTTTCGGAGATGCTCCTGAAAGATCTTCGACATGGCTCTCTGATATGTAGCACCTGCATTCTTTAAACCGAAGGGCATGACCGTGTAGCAGAAAACGCCGAGGGGTGTTCTAAACGCGGTATGCTTTTCATCATCTGGATGCATCTTTATTTGGTTATAACCCGAAAACCCATCCATGAAAGACATTCTCTCGAACCCGCACGTATTGTCGATGATGACATCTGTGATGGGAAGGGGAAAATCATATTTTGGGCAGGCAGCGTTGAGGTCTCTAAAGTCAATACAAACCCTGATTTTCCCGTTCTTCTTAAGGACCGGGACAATATTGGCAAGCCACTCGGGATGTTGCTCTTCCCTAACGAAGCCCGAGTCAATAAGCTTTTTAACTTTTGCCTCGATTGCCTCCATCATCTACGGACGAAATCGTCTTTGTTGTTGTTTGATAGGTTTGACATCCGGCTTAATATTGAGACGATGCACGACCACATTCGGATCGAGTCCTGGCATGTCTTCATAGTTCCAAGCGAACACATCAATGTATTCCCTGATAAGAGAGATTAACTCTTCTTTCTCTTCCGGCGGGAGGCTATCGCTAATGAATATCGGTTTCAGATTCTCCTCATTACCCATATTCACTTGGACCACTTGATCTTCGGTAGGAGGTTCTCTTTGTTCAAACCTATCACCGTACTGCATGTTTAGGTGATGAACCTAAGAATCTTCCCAAGTTGGCATCTGATCGTCTTCCTCTATTGTCACGGGATCGACCGTAGCCATGTTCGACATCAGCTTTTTGAACATTTCTCCAAGACTAGCGTCGGAATCCCAAGCTGAAGAATCAGAAGAATATCTGTTTTTAGCTTTGTTAGCAATTTGATCGATAACTTGCCAGCAACATTCGTCATCAGATGAGGAGACATAGCCTAAGCCTCTTCTGTGACGATAATAATCGTCGGGTTTCCCTTTTGGTACATAGGCCATTCAAGGTGGAACTCGCGGACCTCGACCAAAGCAAAGACCTTCTCCGAGCGTGAAATCATATCCATACTTCTCCATGAGATCATACGCTTTTGCATTATATCTGAATAGATGAGGGGCAGGTTTGACATCCTCACTTTCCTCTTCCACGAAGTGATCTGATATCGGAGATTCTCTTCCTTTACCGTAGATAACTTCCTTTTCACCCCCTGTCTTTGCAGGAATGACAAGCGTCGTTCCGAATGGATCCTGTACCTGTTTTTTGGCATGCTATGAGTAATATGTGATACTATTTACTTATCGGTATACGTTATATATTTTTCTGCTTGAGATTCCATTTACTGCGTAATAAACTCTACTTTGATAGAGAGCCCGAGCCTTAACAGGTTTCGCAGTTCTTAGTGGATCTCATATCACCGTTAGCAGCTCGTCTGGCAGCTATCGAGGAGCAGTTAGCAGATCAGGGTCGGCAGGGAACGTCCATTCAGGAGGAGATACCAGAGGGGACACTGGTAGTCACGCCGCCACCTTCAGTTGATGATGGAGTGGCTGAGTAGGAGGCTTGGCTTCGTTTGATAGAGAGGTACCAGAAGTTGAAGGCTCCAGAGTTTCATGGTTCGACGGACTCCATTACGGCACACAAATGGAAGGAAGATGTAAGCAACATTCTAGACATGCTTACTATGAATACTGTGCAGAAGCAAATGCTAACAGCTTTCAGCCTCAAGAGCGATGCAGGAGGATGGTATCGGCTTCGTTTTACTCCAGAGCAGAGGTTGACAGCCATGGGAGACTTTTGTGTATTTCTTCAAGGAGCAATATGTTTCGGCTGCAGCGAAAGCCGAAAAGGTGTTAGAGTTGGCTCGATTAGAGCAAGAGGACATGTCGATGATGGATTTTGAGAGTAAGTTCATATCACTACTTAGATTCACTGGCATGTGGCACACCGAGGAGAGACATGCTCAGATGTTCATGATGGAACTTCGTCTAGGTTTGCGCTGATATCTAGTATCTCGGAGATTCCATTCAGTGTGAGAGATGGCAGATGATGCCATAGCCCAGGAGATAGAAACAGCTATGTTTATCAAGGGTAAAGATGGAAATACTAAGTCAGGACAGTCAGGAGATAAGGGTAAGGGTAAGAGACCTTTTACAGGCTCAGGAGGACCCCAGCATCAAAATAAGTTTCCACAGCAGCAGGGTCCCCATAAGAAGGCAATCATCAGGATCAAAGGGCACAGCAGTAACGCCGGTTTCATGGAGCTTGTTTCAATTGCAACAAGTCAGGTCACAGAGCAGCAAAGTGTCGCAGCGCACCCGCAGTAGGCCAGCAGGGCAAGAATCCGCAGCAGCAGCAAAACCGCACTCATGGTCGTGGTCAGGGTCAGCGGTTGAGGATTGAGGCACCTCCAACAGTCCTGAGGATTGAGGGATAGGTGCAAACGATTCAAGAGATCCAGCAGGGACAGATAGTCCATATGTTCCAAGTGATGCAGCACAGCCGACTGGTAGGGTATATGCAGTTGTTCCTCGTGATCATGGCGCGAGCAGGACGATGGTGGAAGGTACTTTCCTTGTAAATTTATTTCCAGCATGTATTCTTTTTTTCTCTAGCGCTTCATATTCTTTTATCTCCTACGATTTCTCGGTTAGTCTCCAGCTTGTGGCGCAGTCATTAGATTTTTCTTTATCTGTATCTATTCCTTTAGGGGAGACGTCTTATTTAGAGAGTGTTTGTAGGAGATATATCGTCAGCTTGGATGATTCTGAGTTTGTGATAGACCTGATCGTATTACATATGTCTGAGGTCGATGTTATCCTTGGGATGGATTGGCTATTTTCCTACCATGTGAGTATCGACTGTTTTGCGAAGATAGTCAGTTTGCGAGCTTTTGATAGATCTGAGTTAGTGGTAGCGACCTCCAGAGGCAACCAGTTTGCAGAGTCATATCTGGCATACGTCGAGGAGGTGATGTTACGGAATCGGAGCGCAGATTTGAGTGAGATGCGATTAGTCTTAGAGTTCCAGGATGTCTTTTAGAACATACCAGGTTTACCTCCAGTGAGAGAGGTCAAGTTCTGCATAGAGTTGCAGCCAGGCACCGCACCGATTTCTCGAGCTCCTTACCATATGGCGCCTACTAAGATGAGGGAGATACAAATCCAGCTAGATTTGTTATTGTCTCAGGGATTCTTC
Organism: Asparagus kiusianus; assembly: GCA_022839385.1. Taxonomy (NCBI): domain Eukaryota; kingdom Viridiplantae; phylum Streptophyta; class Magnoliopsida; order Asparagales; family Asparagaceae; genus Asparagus; species Asparagus kiusianus. Next base: position 259,644 of record BQKN01064258.1, read on the forward strand.
CGACGGAATCATTCTCCATGTGTAGCATCGGTAGCTAACTCGATGGGACGTCGGAGCTAGCCGGCTTTGTGAAGAAGAAGGACGGAAGTATGCGATTATGCATTGATTATCACGAGTTGAACAAGGTCACTATCCGAAATAGGTATCCATTACCGAGGATCGATGACTTGTTCGACCAGTTGCAGGGAGCACAGTGTTTTTCGAAGATAGATCTTCGTTCCGGTTATCATCAGTTGCGGGTTCGGGAGATTGATATTCCCAAGACCACATTCTTGACTCGATATGGGTCATTTGAGTTTCTTGTCATACCATTTGGGCTGACCAATGCACCCGTAGTATTCATGAATTTGATGAATCGGGTTTTTCGTCCATACTTGGACCAGTTCGTGATAGTTTTCATCGACGATATTCTTATCTATCCGAGATTAGAGGCAGAGCACGAGCAACATTTGAGGTTAGCATTGCAGACTTTGTGAGAACACCAATTGTATGCAAAATTTAGCAAATATAAATTTTGGTTATTAGAGGTTAGATTTTTGGGCCATGTCATCAGCCAGGAGGGCATTGCAGTAGACTCGACTAAAGTGGAGGTCGTACTTGATTAGGAACCACCAAAGACAGTTACAGAGATTCATAGCTTCTTGGGTTTGGCGGGCTATTATAAGAAATTTATTCAGGACTTCTCGAAGATCACGACGCCACTTACACACCTTACTAAAAAGGGTGTACAGTTCATTTGGAGCACAGAGTGCCAGAAGGCATTTGAAACATTGAAGACTAAGTTGACTTCAGCACTAGTATTGATTATTCCCAACAGTGATAAGACTTTTGTTGTCTACACTAATGCATTTTTATCGGGTCTTGGAGGAGTGTTAATGCAGACCCAGAGAGTCATAGCCTATATTTCGAGACAGTTAAGGACTCATGAGCAGAATTATCCCACGCACGATTTGGAGCTAGCAGTAGTGGTCTTTGCACTAAAGGCGTGGAGGCATTATTTGTACAGAGTGCAGTTTGAGTTATTCACAGATCACCAGAGTTTGAAGTACCTCTTCTCACAGAAAGAACTCAACCAAAGGCAACGGCGATGGATAGATTTTATTAAGGATTATGAGTTTGCTATACAATATCATCCGGAAAAGGCGAACGTGGTAGCAGACGCGTTGAGCAGGAAGCATCGTCGCGGGCTAGTAGCTTTGAGGTGTTCACTATATCGGGATCTTTATACCCTCTGTCATTATGATTTCAGGCCAGAGATTGGCGGGAGCAGTGTTTTCTTAGGAGCTTTATCAGTACAACCGTCTAGGGGAGATAGAGTAGTCGGAGCTTAGTTAGAGGATTTGTGGATTCAAACCCGCAAGGGGGAGATCTCTAAAGAACCCAAGGATGATTGGACTATTGGAGTAGATGGAGGCCTTCGGATGAAGGGCAGGATCGTCATGCCGAACAATCAACAGCTGAAGAGTGAACTTTTTGATGAGACACATTGTAGCATATATACGGTGCACCCAGGCACAACGAAGATGTTCAAGGATTTGAAGAGGTATTTTTGGTGGAGTGGTATGCGCAGAGAGATTGCAGATTGGGTGGCTAAGTGTTATACCTGCCAGCAGTTAAGGCAGAATATCAGAGACCTGCAGGAACCCTGCAGCCTTTACCCATTCCTGAGTGGAAGTGGGCAGATATTTTCATGGATTTCATAGTAGGGTTGCCTAAGTCAAAGAAAGGAAATGATTCTATTTGGATGATAGTAGACAGATTGACAAAGTCGGTGTATTTCTTACCTGTGAGGACGACTTATACGACAGACACCTATGCGATGATTTTTATTCGAGAGATTATCAGATTGCATGGAGTTCCGAAGATGATTGTATCAGATCGAGGCTCAGTCTTTACATCCCATTTCTGGAGGAGTTTTCAGGATGATTTTGGGAGCCAGTTATCATTTAGCAGTGTATTTCACCCCTAGACAGATGGTCAGACCGAGAGGGTAAATCAGGTATTGGAGGATATGCTGAGAGCATGTGTTATAGATTTTTAGGATAGCTGGGAGGATCACGTCCCATTGATTGAATTTGCATATAATAATAGTTATCAAGCTACCATCGGGATGACGCCGTATGAAGCCTTGTACGGGAGGCCTTGCATATCACCTATGTTGGGCATAGCCAGAGGATAGTCTATTATTTGGCCCGTAGCTAGTTAGGCAGACCACAGAAAAGGTGGTATTGATTTGAGAGTTCATTCTTGCTGCACAGAGTAGGCAAAAGAGTTATACAGATTAGCGGGGACGACCCTTAGAATTTCAGGTCGGAGACTTAGTTATGTTGAAAGTATCACCGATGAAGGGCATTCAGCGATTCGGTAGACGGGGGAAGCTCGCCCCGAGATATGTTGGTCCTTTCAGGATTATTGAGCACATTAGAACTATTTCATATAGATTAGATCTTCCGGCATCGATGACGAGGGTACATGATGTATTTCATATTTTGATGCTTAAGAAGCATTTACGTGACGAAGATCAGCAGAGGGTGATTGATTCATCAGAGGTTGAGATACAGGATGATTTGACTACTGTAGAGATTTCGGTATGCATTCTTGCTAGAGAGAATAAAAAAACTTAGAAACAAAGTTATTCCATTAGTGAAAGTTTAGTGGAACCGGCAAGGAGCCAAAGATATTTCTTGGAAGCGCGATGAGGATGTTCGTCGTGACTACCCGCACCTGTTTGAACAAGTAAGGTCGATAATTAAATGTGCTTATATGCGTTGAAAGATTTGATTATATGTGTTATTTAGTCACATTTATATTTAACGAATGCGTCATTCAACACTTAGCTCTTAATTATTCGGAACATATGGTATATATATGGGGGGTTCCTTGTTTTGATTTTTCGCCCGACGTACTAGTTCCATCTAATTAGGGGTTAAGTGAGAATGTACACATTTTAGATTGTTAAGTTTAAATGTTGCTTATATTTCAAATCGGGAGATTAATGATACGAGATGTGTACGTGAGGGTTTCCTTGTTTGGATTATCCTCTTTTTGTGCTTTTCTCGTATTATTAATCTCTACGATGCGACTATAGAATTTCGAGGACGAAATTCTTTTAGGGGGGGAGGGGTGAATGTAAAACCCCAAAAATTTATGTTAATATAATTAATATGAGATTAATTATAATTTATGGATATTTATTTTGATAAATATAGTTAAATGGGGTATAAGTATGATACCATGTGCTTTTAGTATAAACAAGTTCATTCATGAGAAAGAAAAGAGTTGAAACATGCACAATGACCAAATATGTGTACTTGGAAAATTCAAGTCCGGTCGACCATCGCGGTCGACCACAGTCCAGTCGACCGCCACAGTCGACCGCGAAACCTATAGAAAGTCAGATTCCTGTTTTGAGTTGGTTTGGTTTTCTAAAGCCCATATTCGTTTTCCCTGGTTTATATATCAAGCTTTCACGAATTTTCTTAGTTTTCTAAAACCCCTAACAGCCATCAAACACCCACAAACCCTAATTTAATTCTTAGAGAATATTGGAGGCTTTTAAGTGGATTTTTCGGGTGATTTTGGCTTTTGGATTAGAGATCCACTTTGGCTTGGCATCCTAAAACGTTTTCTACAAGAATTAGGTGAGTTCATCTCTACTAATCCCCCTCCTACTTTTTAAAACGTGTTTAAAAGGGGTTTTAACATGTTTATTAGAGCCAAATTGACTAGTTTATGAATAAAAACCAATCTTTTTGTATTATATTGTAAGGACCATAAAATTTTGATACTAGTTAAAATAGTTTTCTGATATTTTAAAATATTTAATTATGGTTTTAAAAGAGTATTTATATTTTTCTTGAATTTCTAGAATTTTCTATGATTTAAAGTCAAAGTTTTATATTTATTTGAATGGTTTTGATATTTATAAATTGGTTTAGTGCAGTAAAAAATTTATAGAATTTTTCCGTTGAATTATCAATACTGTTACATGTCTTTTGAATAATTAGTTGTATTATATTTATTATTACATATTATTTCATATAATACATGCTATTATTAATTACGTATTTTTGGTATAATTTATTGTATTATTTTTACTATTACATATTATCTGTCATATTAGTATAACTGATACGTTTTACTGTGTATATAATTATCCCATAATTATTTGATTGTAAAAATAAGTAGATATATTTTTATTATTAATTGTCCTCGTTTAATTGTATAATATGGGTATATTTCGACTATTTCGTATCAACTGTTGTATTAGTACAACATGTACGTTTTTATTTATAGATAATTATTCTATAATTAGTTTAATTTTTAAGTACCCATAATTATTTATTTTAATTATTTTCGATTAAATACCTAACCCAAACCCTAATATAATTATATATATATACACATATAAATATCTCTCTCCTCTCATTCATTTTTTTCACGCCGCCAACCAGACCTATCTTCCTCTCTCTCTCCGTTCTCTCTCTCGCTCTCGTTCTCCGCTTAACCTTCCGTCGCTGGCCACCTACTCAGGCTGGCCACCCCCTCACCCGTGCGTCCACCCCATCCCCGACCTCCTCCACCCGAACCCAAACCCCCGAGCTCCTCCTCAACAACACTGGCTGCTACCTGAACGTCGAGATCCCTCCGGCCAGCCACGAACTACCCCTCACCAACGACCTCCGCAAACCCCTGCGACAACACCCTCCCCGAGCTCTGCCCCGGCCATCTCTTGCAGCGTCCGCCAGCGCCTCAGACCAGCGACGACATCCATTAGATCCGCCGCCAGCGCCCCATCACCAGCCTCTCGCATCAACCCAGCCGACCGCGAGCTCCTCCTCATCGACCAAGCTCCAGCGCAGCCTCTCACCTCGCCATCAACCCCTTCACCACCCAGATTCGCCTCCCTAAGTCCCCGTCACCCACAGCCTTCACAACCGCGCCACCCCCAGCAGCCCCTGCGCCGCCATCTAACTCCCCCTCCCGCGCTACCCCTATCGCCGTACCGCCGATCAGCCCCCGCTGAGATCCAGCGTTGCCGCCGCCTTCAAGCCGTCGCCGGACAGTTCGCTGACCCCACTGCCGTGCTCAGATCAGATCCGCGCCGTCGACGTTGAATTGTTCGACAATACCCCGAGGCAAGATCCCGATGTTCTTTGACTCGTATTTCTAATTTTTAGATATATTATGAATTAATTACATGCTACGATCTGACTGTGATTTGATTATGTTACCATATGAATATTGATAACTGCGTGGGTTTGTTGATGGTTGATACTAATGATGATATTAGGATAAGTAATTTAAAGGAATAATTGTTTTGTGTAAAAGTGATTATTTTGAGATGTTTTGGAATTATTATTATGAGCAAAGAGATTATTTGGAAAAAGAGTTGGTTTTGAATAATTATTAAAAAGATAATTTAAAATAATTTATTTTGGAAAAAAAGAATTATTTGAATGGTTAAACTATTTTGAGAAAAGATTATTTAGAATAATTATTATGAATTAAAAGAATTTATTTCGGTAGTGAAATCATTTTTCTGAATAATTATATTAAATAAAAAGAATTTATTTGAGAACTGAATCATTTGAGGAAAAATTATGATAAATTATAAGAAGTTATTTTGGAAAAAGAATCATTTTTTATTTAAAAGAATTCATTTTGCGAAAGAATCATTTATTTTGAATTAATTTAGTTTATGAACGTGTGATGTGCAAAACAATCGTCGATTCCATGATTCTTATTTTAATTACGTGGTATGCTATGTATTGTCCATGTTGTGTTTAAGAACCCTTAGTAGTTCATGACTTAGTGGCCTCGTGCGTCATGAACAGACTTAGTGACATGTGTGAGTGTGTTGACTGGTTTAGGTGGTGAACCCGAGTTTTCAAATGAGATTATGATTAACTTAGAAAAACGAGAAGAGTTGGGATGGGGAAGTTAATGTTCATGTGATCTGATAAGACTGTTGATGTATCTTCCAGGCTCGCTCCCGTGGTTGGTGTCGCCACCGGGGTTGGTTTGTAGGGCT
>BQKN01064258.1:270677-287279 GCA_022839385.1 Asparagus kiusianus
ATAAAAGAACAAGAAACTCTCAAATGAGAGAAGAATAAATTCTTTTTATTATTATGAGACAAAACGCAAAGATATAGAATAAATGATTAAACATAAAAAATTCATGCTCTATATCAAATACTACCTTATTGCTGAAAATTCTACCTTGGATTTTAGCAAAGTCTAAAATGATGATTTCAAAAATGTGCTTAAACTTTGCACTCTCCGAAGGTTTCAATAATTTTTTTGTAGTAATTGAATGTATGTATCACTAGTGTCATACATTTTGAATTTATTATTGAACTTAGATTCTTTATTTATGAAGGTTGTCCTTTAACAACCAATTCTTCTTTAAAAATTTCCTCAACCCTAAGATTCATGGTTACGATATAAAAATTTGGTGTTATTTGTTTTCCAAGAATCTAAGTTCATCAACAAAGAGTTCTTCAAAAGTTGGGTTAAAGAAGCATGTATTTAACACAGTTTCCTCGTTCTGAAGTACCTGATTTGATTATGCTAATTTCTTCACCTCCTCACCAAAGATTTCCTCAAAACTAAGATCTGACTCATTCTCTTCTTCTTCTTTTTGTCTTTCCAGAATGTAATTAATTTTTAGAGATTGGTCATTTGGTTGGTTCCTTGGATTGAAAATGTTGAGATCAGTAGTCAAATTCCCAAAGGACAGCTTCATTTGACTAGTTCTACAGTTGATCAGAGCATTAGAAGTGGCTAAGAATGGTCTTCTTAAGATGATAGGTATCTATCCTTTGGGATTGAAAACAGGCTGTGTTTCCTAGTCTATGAAATCCACTGGAAAAATAAAATTCCCCAACATTAATCAGAACATCATCTATCTCACTCATAGGGACTTTGACAAATCTATCAGCTAACTACAAGGTGCATCTGGTTGGTTTCAGTTCACCTACACCTAGTTGCTAGTAGACTGAATAAGGAAGCAAATTGACATTGTCTCCTAAGTCTACAAGCGCCTTATCAATGTCGGTATTTTCAATGACACATGAAATGATGGGACAACCTGGATTGTTATGTTTCGAATGTATGGGCTTTGAGAGCATATTATTGATATTGGTAGTCAAAAAAAACATTCTTTGAAACATTTATTCTTCTCTTTTTAGTGCACAAATCATTTAAAATTTTTGTATAAGAAGGAATTTGCTCAATTACATCTAAGAGAGGAATGTTGACCTTAACCTACTTAAAAGTTTCTAGGATCTTCTCCTTCTGAGGGGAGTGTTTTCTAGGCCTGAGTCTATCTGGGAAGGGAGCAACTGGTTTAAACTTATCAAAATTAGGCTCAGGTTCGGGTTCAGGTTTTTGGTCATCAGAAAGGGGTGATTTCTGAATAGAGTAATCAGAAGGAGAAAAAATTTATTCTCATTCAAGAGTTTGACTTGGAGGCGTTCTAACTTGATTATCGACCTGTTTTCCTGACCGTAGTGAATGAATTGCATTCACTTGAGCTTCGTAAGATGAAATAGATCATATGTCCTTAGGGTTGACCACGAGTTGACTCAAAATTTTTCCTTTCTCTCTTTCACTCATGGCACTAGCTAGTTGAACAAGTTGGGTTTCTAACCTAGCTATGGCTTGAATATTGGAGTTGAGTATTTGTCCGGTCGATTGCATAATGGAATGAATTCAAAGTGTTGGATGTTTGAGTCAATATATTTGTGGCTTGTATAGAGGCCTTGATTATGGTTTCCAAATCTTTTTCCAAAATATAGAGACGTTTATCATGATCCAAACTTGGAGGGATATAATTGACAGATTGATGATGAGGAGACTAATTTGGATATGGCAAATTTGGTTGTTAAAAACTGGATTGAGAGCTGAAAGGAACTGTGATTCCCTTAGAAAATTGTTGGTTTGAAGAATGGGTGAAGTTTTGATTTCCGGAGTAGTTTTTCTGATTTCATGCAAAGTTTAGGTGATTTCTCCAACCTGGATTGTAGGTTGGAGAAAATGGATCAGTCATAGAATGCTGAAATACACTGTTAACCTATCCTAGCGGTTGATTATTTCCTAAGAGAGGACATTCCTCTGAAATAGGGGATGGAGAAAGTCAGTTGTGACAACTTGAGGCAGATTTGAGCTGGGGCTCGTTCTTTAATTTCTATAGCTTCTAACCTACGCATGATTATAGTCATCTTTGCTTCAGAGACAATGTTTGTCTCTAGAGACATACCATTGGATTTGGGTTGGGGAACTGATGAAACTCTATTATCACAGTGTTCCCATCGCATGGTTTTCTCAGATAAACTCTCTAAAAATTCCCAAGCTTCATCGGTATTTTTCTTCATGAAATCCCCTTGACACATTGATTCTAAGAATGTTTTTGAAGAATAATTTAATTTTTCATAGATGATTTTGCATAATGGCCATTTCTCAAGACCATGATGAGGACATTGGATAAGAAAATCCTTAAATTTATCAAAATACTTTCAGAATGGCTCACCCAAAACAGTCTTAAAATTTTGAATATTGTTTTTAAGCTTAACCATTTTGTGGATAGGGAAAAATTTTATCAGAAAAACGGTAACAAATTCATCCCATGTTGAGATAAAATTTGTAGGTAAGCTATAAAGTCATTTCTTGGTTTTGTCCTTAAGGGAAAATGGAATAAATCTAAGCTTGATTGCATCCTCAGATAGTTCCCTAATCATAATCATAAGACAAACTTCCTCAAACTCGAAGATAAAAATATTAGCATCTTCGGTTTCATTTCCTAAGAATTTTGAAAGCATGTTTATGTAATACCGTCTAAGCTCAAAATTAGTTTCAATGACTTCGAGTAGCTTAATACAAGATGTGATTGCATTCTTAGTTGGGTAACACATATATTGAAGAACCAGTGGATTAGGATTATCCATTTCTTTGAAAATTGATCTAAAATGGATTAAACGATTGGTATTATCCCTAATCCAACCTTGCATACACCAAGGCAAATTTCGTTTAATTTTTTTTAATATTTAAAAAAATTCTAAGAAAAACAAAAGTTAGTTTTTTTAGGAATACTAAAAAAATTCTAAAAGATAATGAGGAGGAGAAAGATAAAAGAAAGACCTAACTAAAATAAATTAAAATCAATCACTTGTGTCAGTCACTCTAAATTCTAGGGTTAAGCCTAAACTCAGCTAGACTAGCTCCTAACCAAAAACTCCCTTAGTAAAAAGATTAAAGTTTACTCGGTTAGTTAGCTAGGCAAGGATAGTACTAGATGAAGATCAAATATCAATTAAGTATCTCAATCCTTGAGGAGCTCTTTACGCAACCCCTAAAACTTGCCTTAGACACAAACAAATTCAAGTAAACTTAAACTGGTTCACTTAATGTAAAACCACAAAAATTTTGAAATATTATAAAAATAATATTAAATGAGTTTTTATTATGATAAATATCATTTATTGATGAATGAGTATGATAGTAATCGATTTGAGATCGATTAAGTGCATATATGTGTGCAAATGAGTGAAACAATGCACAATTATGAAAACCTGTAGACTAATTTTAGCTTCGGTTTGGTCGACTGATGGCTACTATCAGTTGACCAATACGAGCTTGTCAATCGACTGATGGCAAGCATCAGTCGGCCGACGGGTTGTTTCCTTAGTTGAGTTAGTTTCGGGTTTGTTTGTTTTGTTTTGGGTTTGTTAATATATATATGAGCATATTCACCCGAAAGTCCTCCTTTACATCATATTTCTGAATCCTAGCAGCCACCCTCTCCCCTCAAAACCCTAGTTCATATTTTTTGGTGATTTTTGAGAGCTTTGTGAAGTAAATACCGAGAAGAGGGCAAGATCATTAGCATTTGGCAAAGGAGAATCTGTTCTCTCGCTTGTTTGGGAGTTCATCACGAGTTTTGAGGTGAGTTTTATCTCCTCCAATCACATTCCTATTTTTAATTAATTTTTACTGAGTTTTATTTGGTTTTATTGGGTCATAAAACCTAGTTTAAGTATAAACATTTCTCTTCTAAAGTATATGATACAAAGATTCGATTTTTTTATTTTAAAAGATTATAAACGAATTCTCTGATTTGGATTCAAGCTCTAAAATAAAATTTAACAAGAGTTTTTGATGAGATTTATTGGTTTTCATGAGGTTTCTAACGATATGAACATATTAGGGTTGATATAATTTACCTAAATATGTTAATTATGTTTCATGTAGATAATCGAACCCTAATCATATTAAACAAGTTTAATTATGTGTATTTTTATGTAAAAATATCAATTTGTAGCATTGTAGATCAAAACCTGAAAAATCAAAACACGCATCCAATCTGTGTTCAGGTCAGTCGACCGGAGTAAAGGAGTCGGTTGACCGATCCCTGTTAAGCTATATAAACTTGTTGTGCATGACGTCGATCGGTCGAACAACGGCCTACTTTGTTCGGCTGATGAGTTGCTATTTTGGGTATTTGTGTTTACCATGTTTGTTTGATCACAACTACAGATTACGAGGTGCATGTAGATCCATGCACGTGACCACGTTTGTTTGGAAATTTGAGCACGCACGCACGTTTGGAGGTACGTAATTTTATATTTTGATTTGTCATGTTAGAGAACGACGTATTTTACATTTCATCATATTGTGGATGCTTGAGTGGGGTTAGTTGGTATCCTGCAATAAGACCATGGGAGACTACACTCAGAGTTGGGTTAGTTGGTATGCTATAATGAGATCGTGGCAGACTACACTATATGATATATCATTCCGGATTGGGCTGATATGCCTACATTCCTCAGGTGGATTGAGAGGTGGTGACGTCACAGAATATTATGAGCACCTTACAAAAGTATCAATATTTCAGATAAAGAATTATACTTATTGCATTCATGCTCCCATGTCAGTTACCCGAGAGTAGGGTATAGTATTGAGGTTTTCCTACACAACATATTTCATGCAAGATTCCTTTTGCTAGATGCTTATTCTTGTGACTGCGCCATCTACCTGATAGTAGTATGAGGATTTGACATGACTTATATTGGTTAAGGTTTGGAGTTGTAGTGCTTTTATTTACTGTTTTATTCATAGGATTTGGAGCTGGTATTTAGCGATTCACAACTTGAGACATGGTATATATATGAGGGTTTCCTTGTTTGGATTATTTCGCTCAACGTACTAATTCTCGTATTGTGAATTTCTAAATATCAATTTACATTTAGTCCAGGATAGATTTTTATATAATTATTTTATGTACTAACTTGTATTTTTTATATACTCCTAACCCCCTTCCCCTAGGGGCGGTGGAGATGATCTCCCTAGCGCTTTGACACTCGTTGTTTCCCCTCTTTTTAGGCAGCGAGTCAGGCGTATGGAGAGTTGCAGGATTATTGAGATGCTGATTAGCTTTATCATTTTACATTATTAATAGTTTATTTCATGCTCCACAGTAGTTAGTGTTTATTTTCAGACATTTAGAGTTGTACTTCATTTTAGAAAGGTTGTGTGCCTTAGTACTCTATTCAGTTGACTCTATTTATTGAGATATTTTACATTTGATTCAGTTTGTCAGTCATACTTTATTTTATTCAGTTGGAACATGATTACTTGGTTATCTCTTTTCATATCATGTTCATTTCATTATTTTCTTTGTTTGTTTGTTTTGTATCTACAGCTGTTGTTTGATTCCACTAGAGAGATATTACTATGATGGTGAAACGTGTCTTTGCATATTGTTGGTGCATGGCAGGTTTGACATTCTTGGGTTAACCTTGGACTGCAGCCTTGTGTGAAATTAAGGGCGTCACAATTGGTATCAGAGCTCTAGTTCTAGCATCATTAGGATCATTTCTGTATCGAGTCATGTAGCTAGGATAGAGATTATTAGGATTCATGTATAGAGTCCGCTAGGTATTCCTCCTAGACTGAGTGAGGATGTTATAAATATATAACCCGAAAATTACAAATTTTTTATGATGACTATCTTACTTTGATTGAAAAAAATATTTGCATGAATGATATGTGATACGATTTACCTATTATTATATATTTATTATTTTGCTTGAGGTCTTATTTGCTTTGTTTCATAAGCTCTATTTCTAAAATTATAGATGTCAGGATGAGCTGGGCAAGCTGACTCAGATCCCGAGCCGTAGCAGGCTCTACAGTATCTGATCGACCTCATAGCTCCAATCACAGCTAGACTAGCAACACTAGAGGAGCAAATGGAAAATTATATTCCACCAGCAATATCTTCATGTGAAGTTCCACCACTAGTAGCACCAGCCCTGCTTATTACAGAGGCATCACCGACGGTTACACCATTGTCATCAGTAGTTGTTGACAGAAACGCAGAGCAAGCTAGAAGCCCTAAAGTAAAATAGTTCAGAGATAAGGACAAGGGAAAAAATTTGTTTACAGGACCTGGAAGACCTAAGCAGCAGAGTGAACCTCATCTGAATGATCAGCAGCAGCAACAGCAAGGTGTGTGTCTAGAGCAACAACAGGATCAGAAAGCGTCAAAGCGGCGCAGGTTTCTAGGAAATTATTACCATTGCCACAAGTATGAACATTTAGCCAGTGACTGCCACAACGTGCCGGTAGGAGGACATCAGGACAAGGGTCAGAAATCACAGTAGTACCAGAGAGCATCGAAACAATGCAAATTTCAGGGTGTTCACTGCCATAAATTTGTAGGTCATAGAGCCGCAGAGTGTCGCGGTGCATTAGCAGGAAGCCAACAGGACAAGAGTCATGGTAAACATCAGGACCGAGGCCAAGGCCAGCAACAGAGACTTGAGGCACCACCATCAATTCTGAGGATCGAGAAGCAGGTGCATGTTATTCAGGAGTTACCTCAGGGACAAATAGTTTTGGATACTATAGAGCCTTCAGCGTAGCAGACCATAGCTTCCTCTCGAATTTATGAAGTGTACTACGTGATCATGATGCAAACGGGGCCGTACAGAAAGGTACGTTCCTTGTAAACTCCTTCCTAACTTGTATTCCTTTGATTCAGGAGTTTCACATTCCTTTTCTCACGGATAGACTTTAGTTAGTTACACATCCCCTAGATATTCTTTTGTCAGTTTCTATTCCTTTAGGAGATGCATCCCTATTAGAGAGTATCTGTAGGAAATATATTATCATCTTAGATGAGTCTAAGTTCATAATCGATTTGATCATCCTGTGTATGTCCGAATTCAATGTAATTCTTGGTATGGATTGGTTATCTTCATACCACATTCGGATCGACTGTTTTACGAAAACAGTCAGTTTGCAAGCGTCCGATGGGACCGAATTAGTTGTAGTGATCTTATAGGGCAACCAGTTTGTGAAGTCATTTCTGGCATACGTCGAGGAGGTGTTGTTTCGAGATCAGGGTGCAAATTTGAGAGAGACCAGAGTCATCTTAGAGTATCAGGATGTATTTCAGAACATACTTGGATTACTTCTAGTCAGAGAGGTTGGGTTCTTCATCGTGTTGTAGCCGGGCACAACACCGATCTCCTATATACCTTATCGTATGACACCTGCTGAGATGAGGGAGCTACAGATTCAATTAGATGAGCTTTTATCTTAGAGTTTTATTCTCCGGAGTCACTCCCCGTGGGGAGCACCAGTCCTCTTCGTGAAGAAGAAGGACATCAGTATGCATTTGTGTATCGATTATTATGAGTTGAATAAGGTTACCATCCAAAATAGGTACTCACTATCGAGGATTGATGACTTATTCGACCAGTTTCAGGGAACGTAGTGTTTCTCGAAGATTGATCTTCATTCTGGTTATCATTAGTTGCGGGTTCGGGAGATGGATATAACTAAGACCATCTTTCTGACTCGATATGGGTCTTTTGAGTTTCATGTCATGCCCTTTGGGCTGACCAATGCGCCCACAATATTCAAGGATTTGATGAACTGGGTTTTCTATCCATACTTGGACCAGTTCGTGATCGTATTTATCAACGACATCCTCATTTATTCGAGATCGGAGACCAAGCAAAAGCAACACCTTCGACTAGCATTGCAGACTTTGTAGGAGCACCAGTTATATGCTAAGTTTAGTAAATGCAAGTTTTGGCTATCAGTAGTTAGATTTTTGGGCCATGTTATTAGCAAGAAGGGTATTGCAGTTGATTCAGCTAAGGTGGAGGTAGTACTTGACTGGGAGCCACCGAAGACCGTTATAAAGATTTATAGCTTCTTAGGTCTGGCCGGCTATTATAGGAAGTTCATCTATGACTTATCGAAGATTGATACCCGGCTGACATGCCTTACGAAGAAGGGTGTTCAGTTTGTTTGGAGCCCGGAGTGCTAGAAGGCCTTTAGGACTTTGAAGGCCAAGTTGACTACAACGCCAATGTTTATCATTCCGAGTAGTGATAGAACTTTTGTTGTCTATATAGATGCATCTTTATCGGGTCTAGGAGGCATTTTGATGCAAACCTAGAGAGTAATGGATTACATCTCACGGTAGTTGAGGACGCAAGAGCAAAATTACCCTACACATGACTTGGAGTTGGCAGCAGTGGTCTTCGCATTAAAGACATAGAGATAATATCTTTATGGGATCCAGTTCGAGTTATTCACCGACCATCAGAGTCTAAAGTATCTTTTCTCCTAGAAGGAACTCAACCAGAGGCACAGTGATGTGTAGAGTTCATTAAGGATTATGAGTTCACGCTTCAGTACTATCCGAGAAAGGCGAACACCGTAGCGGACTCGTTAAGTAGGAAGCATCATCATAGGCCTACAGCTTTGAGGTGTTCATTGTATCGAGATTTTCTCACCCTCAGCCAGTATGATTTTAGGCCAGAGATCGGTGGGAGCAGTACATTTTTGGGAGCTTTAGCCATGCAACCATCATGGACTGAAAGAGTAGTCAGCGCCCAGTTAGGAGACTCCTGGATTCAAACCCAAAAAGGGGAGATTTCCAAAGAGCTCAAAGCTGATTGGACCATCGGAGTAGATGGAGGTCTTTGAATGAAAGGCCAACTAGTAGTGCCGGATAATCCACCATTGAAGAAAAATTTATTTGATAAGGCACATCGCACCAGGTACACAGTGCATCCAGGCACAACCAAAATGTACAAGGACCTGAAGAGGCAAATTTGGTGGAGTGGCATACGTAGGGATATTGCGGAGTATGTAGCTAAGTGCTTTATCCATCAACAAGTGAAGATAGAATATCAGAGACCCACAGGAATGCTACAGCCTTTACCCATTCTAGAGTGAAAGTAGGCAAACATCTCGATGGATTTTATTGTAAAATTGTCGAGGTCCAGTAAGGGGAATGATTCTATTTGGGTAATAGTAGATCTGTTGATGGAGTCGACATGCTTCTTACCAGTGAAGACGACATGCACGACAGAGACGTGTGTGAGGATTTTCATCCGGGAAATTGTTCGATTGCATGGAGTTCTGAAGATGATCGTGTCAGAAATTTACCTATCAGCAAGTGAAGGCAGAACATCAGAGACCCACAGGAATCCTACAGCATTTATCCATTCCAGAGTGAAAGTGGGCAGATATCTCGATGGATTTTATTATAGGATTGCCAAGGTCCAGAAAGGGGAATGATTCTATTTGGGTGATAGTTGCTCTGTCGATGGAGTCGGCACACTTCTTACCAGTGAAGACGACATACACGGCAAAGACGTATGCGAGAATTTTCATCCGGGAAATTGTTCAATTGCATGGAGTTTCGAAGATGATTGTGTCGGATCGATGCTTAGTTTTCACATCTCATTTTTGGAAGAGCTTCCAAAATTCTTTCGGCAGCCAGCTATCTTATAGCAGTATATTCCACCCGCAGACAGATGATCATACGAAGAGAGTTAACCAAGTGTTAGAGGATATACTATGGGCTTGCATTATTGATGTCCAGGATAGCTAGGAGGAGAACATTCCATAGATTGAGTTTGCATATAACAACAGTTATCAATCAACTATAGGTATGGCTCCTTATGAAGCATTGTATGGAAGTCTTTGTAAATCCCTGATTTGTTGGGTAGAGCCAGAGGATATGTTACTACTTGGGACATAGCTCGTGAGGCAGACTCCGGAGAAGGTAGCATTGATTCGGGAGCATATTCTTATAGCCCAGAGTCGGCAAAAGAGCTATGCAAATCAGAGACGATGACCATTAAAGTTCAAAGTTGTGGACTATGTTTTATTAAAAGTATCACCGATGAAGGGTGTTCAGCGATTTGGTAGACATGAAAAGCTTACCCTAAGGTATGTTGGATCTTTCTGGATTATGGAACGTGTTGGAACCGTTTCATACCGGCTAGATCTTTCAGCATCGATGTTCCGAGTACACGACGTTTTTCATGTTTCGATGCTCAAGAAGCATTTACGTAACGAGGAGCAGCAGGGAGTGTTAGATGCACTAGTGATTGAGATTTATGCAGATTTAACTACTATTGAGATCCCAGTTCGTATTCTTGCTAGGGAGGACAAGAAGCTTAGAAATAAGTTGATTCCGTTAGTTAAGGTTTAATGGGACCAGAAAGGAGCTGAGGAGGCTTCTTGGGAGCACGAGGAGGATATGTGTCGCGACTACCCACACCTGTTTGAGTAGGTAAAATGTTAGTTATGAATTGTTCATGTTCATGCTGCATGTATAGCCACATTTATATTTAACGCTGGAATGAAGATATTAACATTTAGCTCCTAATCATTCGAAACATATGGTATATACATAGGGGGCTCCTTGTTTGGATTTTTCTCCCGACGTACTAGTTCCATTTAACTAGGGTTTAAGTGGGAGTATTTGTATTCTAGATTGTTAAGTGTAAATATTACTTGTGATTCATATCTGGGGATTAATGGTACGAGATGTGTATGTGAGGGTTTCCTTGACTGGATTATACCCTCAACGTGCTTTTCTCGTATTATTAATCTCTAAGATACGATTGCGAAATTTTGCGGATGAAAATCTTTTAAGGGCAGGGGGTGTCATTTATTGATGAATGAATATAATTTTAATCTATTTGAGATTGATTAAGTGCATACATGTGTGCAAATGAGTGAAAACATGCACAAACATGAAAACCTGTATGCTGATTTTAGCTTCAGTTCGGTCGACTGATGGCTACTATCAATCAACCGATACGAGCTTGTCAGTCGACTGATGGAAAGCATCAGTCGACCGACGGGCTGTTTCCTGAGTTGAGTTCATTTCGGGTTTGTTTGTTTTGTTTTGGGTTTGTTAATATATATATATGAGCATATACACCCAAAAATCCTCCTTTACATATTATTGCTAAACCCTAGCTATCACCCTCTCCCCTCAACATCCTAGTTCATATTTTTTGGTGATTTTTGATAGCTTTGTAAAGAAAATACCGAGAAGAGGGCGAGATCGTCGGCGTTTGGCATAGGAGGATCTGTTCTCTCCCATGTTTAAGAGTTCATCATGAGTTTTGAGGCGAGTTTTATCTCCTCCAATCCTATCCCTATTTTTAATTGACTTTTACTAAGTTTTATTTGGTTTTATTTACCCTTAAAACCTAGTTTAAGTATAAAAATTGCCCTTCTAAAGTTTATGATACAAAGATTCAATCTTTTTATTTTAAAAGGTTATAAACGAATTCTCTGATTTGGATTCAAGCTCTAAAATAAAATTTAACAGGAGTTTTTGCTAAGATTTATTGGTTTTCATGAGGTTTCTAACGAATATGAACATGTTAGGGTTTATATAATTTACCTAAATATGTTAATTATGTTTCATGTAGATAATCGAACCCTAATCACATTAAACAAGTTTACTTATGTGTATTTTTATGTAAAAATATCAATTTCTAGCATTGTAGATCAAAACCTAAAAAATAGAAACACACATCCAATATGTGTTTGGGTCGATCGACCGAAGTAAAGGAGTTGGTCGACCGATCCTTGTTAAGCTGTATAAACATGTTGTGCATGACGTCGAATGGTCGACCGACATTCTACTTTGGTCGATCGATGAGTTGCTATTTTGGGTATTTGTGTTTACCATGTTTGTTTGATCGTAACTATGAATTACGAGGTGAACGTAGATCTATGCACATGACCATGTGAGTGTACACGCATTTGTTTGGAAATTTGAGCACGCATGCACGCGTTTTGTTGTACGTAATTTTATATTTTGATTTGTCAAAATAGAGAACGACGCATTTTGCATTTCATCATATTGTGGATGCTTGAATATGGTTAGTTGGTATCCTGCAATAAGATTGTGGGAGACTACACTCAGAGTAGGGTTAGTTGGTATGCTACAATGAGACCGTGACAGTCTACACTCTATGATGCATCATTCCGGATTGGGCTGATATGTCTACATTCCGCAGGACAATTGAGAAAGATGGTGAAGTCACACAATATTCTGAGCGCCTTACAAAAGTATCGTTGTTTCAGATAGAGAATTACACTTATTGCATTCATGCTCCTATGTCAGTTACCAGATAGTAGGGTATAGTATTGCGGTTGTCCTACATGACATATTTCATGTGAGATTCCTTTTGCTGGATGCTTATTCTTGTGACTACGTCATCTACTCGAGGGTAGTATGAGGATTTGACATGACTTATATTGGTTGAGGTTTGGAGTTGTATTGCTTATATTTACTATTTTTATTCATATGATTTGGAGCTAGTATTTAGCGATTCACAACTTGAGACATGGTATATATATATGAGGGTTTTCTTATTTGGATTATTTTGCTTGACGTACTAACTAATTCTCATGTTGTGAATTTCTAAATATCAATTTCCATTTAGTCCAGGATAGATGTTTATATAATTATTCTATATACTAACTTGTATTTTTATATGCTCCTAACCCCCTTCCCCTGGGGGCGGTGGAGATGATCTCGCTAGCGTTTTGACGCTCGTTGTTTCCCCTCTTTTTACACAGTGAGTTAGGTGCACAGAGAGTCGCATGATGATGGAGATGCTAATTAGCTTCATCATTTTACATTATTAGTAGTTTATTTCATGCTCCATAATAGTTAGTGTTTATTTTCAGATATTTAGAGTTGTACTTTATTTTGGAAATGTTGTGTGCCTTAGTACTCTATTCAATTGACTCTATGTATCGAGATATTTTACATTTGATTCAGTTTGTCAGTCATACTTTATTTTATTCAGTTAGAATACTTGGTTATCTCTTTACATATCATATTCATTGCATTATTATCTTTATTTGCATGTTTTGTACCTACACTTGTTGTTTGATTCCACTAAAGAGATATTACTATGATGGTTAAACATGTCTTTGTACAGTGCGGGTGCATGGCGGGTTTAACGTCCTTGGGTTCACCTTGAACTGCAGTCTTGTGTGAAATCAGGGGTGTCACACTTAAGGATTTTTTTGTTCCTTTATGAGCTCGAGTCTTTAGGGGCTAACGTCTAATTAGTTTTAAGAGGCTTGGATTTGTGTTGTGAGGAATTAGTGATTTGTGGGCTAAGAAAAGGGTGATAAAATCCCTCACCTTATCTTGATTAGAGGTATTGCCCTTAAGAATATTTTCAAGTGAGTGTCAAATAAAGATGCTCAAATCACTTTGGTGAATTCCTACTATTATATGCAATGCAACCCTAGAAATTAAAAGTAACTACAAAAGGATGGAAAATTAAAATCTTTTTATTTTTTATTAAGGTTAATAATCACACAAATGTGAGAGAGGGAGCTCTTGTTTGAATTTATTATCTGGTTAGTAAATGTCCAATTGGATGGTGAATTTTTATTATGGTTGACAAAAATAATTTTTTTCCTTTTAGATCCTAATTGTCTCTAATTGTGAGAAATTAACTAAAAGTGGTGGAATTGAAAATATTAGAAAGAAGAGTTAACACAAGCAAATCTTTAAATCCTTGATCTTCAATCTCCAAGTGGTTCCTTCATAAGAAAACGTACAAGTTAAAGAACCAAAATAGAAAAATCCTATTTATAAGAACCCTCCCCAGTAACGGTGCTAAAAAAACTTGACACGACATAAACATATACCTCTAAAGTTGCAAGTGCACAACC
Organism: Asparagus kiusianus; assembly: GCA_022839385.1. Classification (NCBI taxonomy): domain Eukaryota; kingdom Viridiplantae; phylum Streptophyta; class Magnoliopsida; order Asparagales; family Asparagaceae; genus Asparagus; species Asparagus kiusianus. Next base: position 284,640 of record BQKN01064258.1, read on the forward strand.
ATCAAGTTATAGTATAAAACGTTATTAATCCCACAAGGAAGGTATTTGTAGGAGAAAATCAAAATCGGTTCTTATGTTGTGTATTACAATTAGGAGTGATGGATGTGATTGTGGGGAGATAGAGAGAATGAGAGTGATTGTATATAAATAAAAATAAAATAAGATTGAGAGTAGAGAGATAAAGAGTGGATGTCATAAAGTGTAAATGTAAACAAAACTAACAAAAGGGAAGAAAGAAAGATGAATGAAATAAAATCAAGAAACAAATGAGAGAAAAATCAAGAATAAAGAGGAAAATAAAGAAAGTAAAAGATAGAGGATTCAATTAGAGATATGAGGAATCTAGAATTGAATACACTAGCTAGTTTCTTTCAATTTCTAGAGTTCCCATATATATTAGTTCCACATCTTTAAAAAGGACAATTCCCTAGAGCGTTCTAGCCTCAAGGCGAATCAAAGAAAAAGAAAAAAACAAAATAAAAAATAATTCCAAGAGGGTTCTAGCCTCAAGGCGAATAATGCAAGAAAATAAAGTTTAAACTTCAATAAATTGTAAAAATCTAAACTACAAAATAAATGCAAGAATTTAAATCAATAGAATAAAGACAAGAAAGTAAATATACTCTACTAAAAATAAATCTAAGACAAGAGGGTTCTAGTCTCTTGGCTATTTAAACATGAAAAGAAAGTAAAAGATAAATTTATTAATAAAGAGAAAATAATTTATTAATAAAGAGAAAATTTACATCTCAAGGGGGTTCTAGCCTCAAGGTGATAACAAATCTTCATCTTGATCTTGATCTTCATCTCATCTTCATCTTCATAATCAAACAATCAGAAGAAAACAAAAATATGAAGAGGTGAAAATATTTCTTTACTAATTATAACAAAAATTACAATTTGGAAGGTCTTCTCAATTAAGAGTAATCATCTTCTCCAAAAGGAGTTTTTACAAAATATTTCACACCCAAACCCCTCACTCTCTACGCCTATTTATAGAGTATTACAGCCAATATCACCCCTTAGATTAAACTTGATTCCTAAGTTAATTAATTTTAACCTTTAATATGTAACAATAAACTCTGTATCGATACCCATATTGATAACGGTATTGACACCTGTATCGATAGCGGTATCGATACCTGTATCGATACCAAGTTTACTGTTTCGGATTAAATGCTAAAATTGATTAACTTGGGAATTAAGTTTAGTCCAATAGTTGATATTGGCTATAATACTCTATAAATAGGGATAGAAAGTGAGGGGTTTGAGTGTTAAATATTTTTTAAAAACTCTTTTTGGAGAGGAGGGTTACTCTTAATTGAGAAAACCTTCCAAATTATAATTTTTTGTTGTAATTAATAAAGAAATATTTTTATCTCTTCATATTTTTTTCTTCTCTTTGTTCGATTATGAAGATGAAGGTGAGATGAAGATGAAGATCAAGATGAAGGTTTTGCTATCACCTTGAGGCTAGAACCCTCTTAGGATATAAATTTTTTCTTTGTTAATAAATTTATTTTTTTACTTTCTTTTCTTGCTTAAATAGTCAAGAAGCTAAAACCCTCTTGCCTTAGATTTATTTCCATGCTTGTAGAGTAGATTTACTTTCATGTCTTTACTTTTTTGCTTTAAATTCTTACATTTATTTTGTAGTTTAGATTTTTACAATTTATTTTATAGTTTAGACTTTATTTTCTTGTACTATTCATCTTGCGGTGAGAACCCTCTTGGGATTAGTTTTTATTTTTATTTTTATCTTTTCTTTGATTTGCCTTGAGGCTAGAACCCTCTAGGAAATTGTCATTTTTTAAAAATGTGGAACTAATAATTGTGGAAACTCTAAAAATTACATGAAATTAGCTAGTGGATTCAATTCTAGATTCCTCATATCTCTAATTGAATCTCTATCTTTTACTTTCTTTATTTTCCTCTTTATTTTTTCTCTCATTTGTTTCTTGATTTTATTTCCTTCATCTTTCTTTCTTCCCTTTTGTTAGTTTTGTTTACATTTACACTTTGTCACATTCACTCTTTATCTCTCTACTCTCAATCTCGTTTTGTTTTTATTTACATACAATCACCCTCACTCTCTTTATCTCTTTATAATCACATCCATCATTCCTAATTATCACACACAGAATATAAGAACTGATTTTGATTTTCTCCTACAAACACCTTCCTCGTGGGATCAGTAACTTTTTATACTATAACTTGATGATTATGTACTTGTAAATTTAGATGTCTACTTTATGCCCCTTCATGTTTTTGTGGGGACTAATTATTTTTCCTCTTTATGTTACCTTTTTATTCATTTTCTCTTCTTTCTATGTCATAATTTTTTATTTCTTTTCACTTCTTTCTATGTCATAATGTTTTCCTTCCTTTCAAAAAAATCATAAAAATATTGTGACTTGCCAAATTAATAGACTTAATTAATAATTAATCTATTTGATATATTTTAAATTTTCTAATCCCTAGTTAGTTTTATACTAAAGTTCACTTTTAATGATAACTCTAAATAAATTTCTTAAAAATGATTCTCAAAATAGTATACTTCACTTAAGTCTTAACTTAGACTTCTATTTAAAGTATTAATCTATTTGATATATTTTAAATTTTCTAATCCCTAGTTAGTTT